>CM060655.1:38396826-38606826 GCA_030686955.1 Odontamblyopus rebecca
ATACATTATTATATTATTATTATTATTACATATATGGCATATTATTACAGTACATATACTACTACTAGCATGATGCAGCAGTATATACTATACTATACTATACTATACTAGCAGCATACTACTAGTATTATTATTATTACTACTACTATTATTATTATTATTATTATACTATTATTACTATTATTATTACTATATACTGGCTACTACTATTATTATTATTATTATTACATATTATTATTATATATATATTATTATTATTATTGGCATATATATTATTATTATACATATTATTATTATTATTGTTATTATAGAAAGTATTATTATTATTATTATTGTTATTATTAAGTCTTGTTGTATATTATATATTGTTATTATATATGTATTATTATTATATTATTATTATTATTAATATTATTATTATTATTATTACACTATTATTATTAATATTATTATTACTATTATTGGTCATATTATTGTTATTATTATTGTTATTATTACTTATTATTGTTATTATTATTATTATTATCATATTATTATTATTACATATTGTTATTATTATTATTATTATTACTATTATTATTATTATTATTATCTATTGTTGTTATTATTATTACTACTATTACTACTATTATTACTAATATTACACACGATCATACTATCATATTTACTATTACTACTACTATTAACTGTTACTACATTTTACTACTACTAACTACATTACACATACTACTGCTACTGCTACTACACGACTACTACTACTGCTACTACTACTACACGACTACTGCTACTACACGACTACTGCTACTACTACTACTACCATATGTACTAAGTACTATTTACATTATTATACTAATATTACATAATACATATATATATTGCTACAGCAGTATATATTACTATTATTGTTATTATTACGATTGTTATTATTATTATTATTATTATTATTATTATTATTATTATTATTATTATTATTATTATTATTATTATTATTATTGTTATTATTATTATTGTTATTATTATTATTATTATTATTATTGCTATTAATTATTATTATTATTATTATTATTATTATTATTGTTATTATTAGTATTATTATTGTTATTATTATTACACATTGTTACTACTATTATTACTATTACTACTATTGCTATTATTAATATTGTTATTATTGCTATTATTATTACTACACTATTACTATGCTACTATTATTACTATTATTATTATTATTACTATTATTATTATTACTATTACTACTGTTATTATTATTGTTATTACACACATTGTTATTATTATTACATAACTAATATTTTATTACTATTATTATTATTATTACTACTACATTGTTATTATCATATTATTATTACTACATACTATCAAGCATTACTACTGCTATTACTATTAGCAGCAGTGTTCAGGTTGTACTGAGTGACAGGACAGCGCCATCTGCTGTTCAACACCTGCAGGTTCTCACGGGTCAGTGAAATAATAATTCTCTTCTGGTCGATGTGACTTCATTTGAATGTTTTTCAAATGTGTTTATTGCATATTCAAGATGGGGACAGGTTTGTTCAGGGTTTACCAGAATTAAAAAAAAAACAAAACAAACAAAAAAGAAAACTCGGACATCCCTAGTTTTTTGTGAAGCGAGTTCGTAAAAAATGAAAATGGTGACACAGAAACCACTCATGTAAGTCAGTATAATCACATTTTCTTTGTGTTTTGGTCCTAATTAAGCAGCTTTTCTGAATTTACCCTAAACAAATGACAACTTTCTTTTTTTTTCTTTTGACAGAGATCAAATTGGTAAAAATAGGGACACCTGGGAAATTTCTTGCCTAAAACTGGGATGAATCACTTTTTTGATCAATCTGCTGGGACAAAGGACACAGGGCTCAAAACTGGGACTGTCCCGGGTAAATAAGGACGTCTGGTCACCTTAGGCTTGTTTTGGTTAGATTGTGAATTAATCAATTGTGTCATCCTATAGTTAAAGTTATGAATTAAACCTGGTTCAGACCTGGTTTAGACCTGGTTTAGACCTGGGTTGGATTATGAATCTTTGGGTTAGACCTCGGTTAGACCTGGTTTAGATCGGGTGAGACCAGATTTAGATCTAGGTCTACACCAGGTCTTCACCAGTTTCAGTTTGAGTCTGCAGCGTCAGTTTAGGGCGCCCTCTGCTGGTGAAATATGTGAACTGCAATTTCCAGATTCACTGATGTTACAGGAAAAACCTTTAAAGCTTCAAAATCGCATAATAGAAGCCACATAAATAAGCATAATCAGTCCGAATAATGTCCATGAAATGATCTAAAGTGACCTACCTTCATGGGGGAAGTTTGCCTCTCCACAGATCTGACCTGTAAATTCACCTGGTGACGTGAACTGCTTGTCATGTGTAAAAAAAAGTTAAATAGTGCACCTTTAAATACAGAAAATGCTCAAAAATACAAGTGTAATCAGAACCAAGAAATGCTGGGTCTGAACCAGAACTATTGCGGGACTGAACGAGGACTAAACCAGGTCTAAAAATGGACTATACTGAGCATAAAAAGAGACAAAGAGAAAAAGGTTTGAACCAAGACTTAAACAGGTCTGAAAATGAACTAGGTCTAAGACGGAAGAAATCCAGACCAAGACTAAAGTCTCAGGAGGATGCAGGTGAAAACTAGAACTAAACCAGACCTAAATAAGGACTAATCCAGGTCTGACCAGGTATAAATAAGGACCTACAGCAAGAATACTAACTCTAACTCAGGTCTAAACCAGAACTAAACCAGGTCAAAGAGGGGACTATGAGAAATCCAGACCAAGACTAAACTAACTCGGTCTAAGGAAGATGCAAGTCTAATTTAGGTCTGAACCAGGCCTAAACCAGGTCTAAAGAAGGTCTAAAAAGGTAAAGATTTCTAAAACAGCACTTATCCAGGACTAAACCAGAACTAAAACAGGTCTAAAAGAGGGCAATGAGAAATCCAGACCAAGACTTGGACTAAGGAGGATGCAGGTCTGAAACAGGTCTAAACCAGGTCTAAATAAGGACTAACCCAGGCCTAAACCTGGTCTGAAAAGTGTATAAATAAAGACCTACTCCATATCCAAAATAGCACTACTAACTCAGGACTAAACCAGAACCAAACCAGGTCTATTAGAGGACTATGAGAAATCCAAACCAAGACTAAAGTAACTTATGCAGGTCTAATTCAGGTCTGAAGCAGGCCTAAACCAGGTCTGAAAATAGGTATAATTAAGAACCTAAAACAGATCTAAAACAGGTCTAAACCAGGACTAAAACTGGTCTAAATCAGGCCTAAAACAGGCCTATACCAGGTCTAAACCAGGTGCGAAAAAGGTCCAAGATTTCTAAAACAATATTTATCCAGGACTAAACCAAGTCTAAGAAAGAGCTATGAGGAATCCAGACCAAGACTTGGTCTAAGGAGTGTGCAAATCTGAACCAAGTCTAAACCAGGTCTAAACTAGGTCTAAACCAGGTCTAAATCAAGACTAAATAAGAACAAACCCAGGTCTGAAAATAGGTATAAATGAGGACCTAAAACATTTAAAATCGCACTACTAACTCAGGACTAAACCAGAACTAAACCAGGTCTAAATGAGGTTTTTAAGATTTCCAAAACAATACTTATCCAGGACTAAACCAGGACTAAACCAGATCTGATCTAGGTCCTAAAAACAGACTTAAATGACACAGAAAACACAACTCAACAGGCAGTGTAATATTCATTTTTATTGGTTAGGTCATCCAGCTACCTCAACCTTCAAGTATTTAAATTAAAACCCTTTAAATATCGTTGTCAAACCACAACTAAAGCGAAAATCAAACTGTGAAAAACAAATCAAAAGGCTATATATATATTTCCACAAAAACTCACAAACGCAATCAAACTCGGTATAGACAACTACAACGGTGCAAATAGGGCAGTCGCACTCAGTCTTAAGCCTTCGGGGAACCATCCAGGCCTGGTTTTGGTTGGGGCTTTTTCTATGAGGCGGTGGAGGATGGAGGGAAGGGTGGAGGAGGCGGAGGAGAAACAAAATGGCGTCGTGTTGTCGTCGTCGTTTAAAATCCAAATGTGTTTTCTCCGCTGTACGCCACATATAAAAATCCGTCCTCGTCCTTCTCCTTCTCGTAGAGCTGCCCCATCGTGATACTGCGGAGACACGGGAGAAAGAGAAGATTTTAGAAGTGAAATGCAGGTTTACAACAGCCACGAGTCTAACAAACAAAACGCTCTGCCTGGTTCACTCATTAGTGTCTGGAAACGTTAGAAAACAACTTTATAAGCACCTCACACTTCCCTCTGCTGATTTCCCACTGCACAGGCCAAAGCCCAAAAGACTCGATCGCCGATGTCGTTTCTAATCCCATTTATTTATGAGTGAATTATATTCTTTGAAACACACTAAAAAATACTCTCACACACTATTTTCTTTCAACAATTTTTCAATTCAGTTTTTCTTTTTCCACCGTCAGTACAGTGAAAAAAAAGCCTATCAAAAAACAAGAAAAAAAATACAAATTTTGAGGTAAAAATGCTCTATTTTAAGTGAAATTTTCTGCCAGAGCAGTAAAAAAAATTTCACTGACCAAGTTTTCTTAAAACAAGACAAAATACGAATCTTGTTCTAAGCAGAAAACACGAGTTTCAAGTATTTATGGCAAGATTTTTCACCTTATTGGTTTGAGAAGGAAGTTAAAGAGGCTTAACCTGGACTGAGTTAATATAAAAAGTGCTTAGAATAAGTTGTAATATCGAGATAAGATAAATCAGGATGGAATATGTTGAAACAAGTAAAAAAAATCTAATTTTATTAAGTAAAAAAATCTTAAAATTGATCTTTTAAGCTGAATCTGCTTAATTCAAGTTGCTTCTGGCGCTCGAGCCTCTCGCCGCCGCTGGAGTCGACGATCGAGTCTTTTGGGCTTTGGCCTGTGCAGTGGGAAATCAGCAGAGGGAAGTGTGAGGTGCTTATAAAGTTGTTTTCTAACGTTTCCAGACACTAATGAGTGAACCAGGCAGAGCGTTTTGTTTCACCCAGCAGGGGGCGACCAGGCACAGATCAGTGCATGAGCCAAAAGTGAAGCGCCCAAACAAACCAAAGCAAACACGGTGAGGCTGACGCACTTTAATAACGGACACACGTGATGATTGTGATGAGCTCTGACTGTGCACAGGGGAAAAAGCTGCATCTGTGTAAGTTAAAATGACTTCATTTAAGAACATTTTACTTTATTTGAGTAGATTCAACTTGACAAGTAAAATAATCCGCCAGTGGAATAAGTGTTTTTTTAATTAATTCAAGCAACATTCGATTTTGTTTCTTATTTTAAGTTAAAAAGTAGTTTTTCTTATTTTGAATGTTGAAGTTAAAAAAGTCTTGTTCCACTGGCAAATCATTTTACTTTACTCTTTAAGTGAAATTTACTCAAATCACGCTAAAACTCATTTAATTCAAGTCATCTTAGCTTGACTACACTGTGTTTTTGCAGTGCAGCGAGCCCAGGACAGATTCCCCCTTTGGGACAATAACATTTATCTGATCTTACTTCAGCGAAAATAGTGAAAAAAGCACTTTAACTATCGGTGCCTATAAACGCACATCAATCTGGATCAGCTCTGACTCAAAGCCGTCACGGAGAAAGCAGAACGTCACTGCGTATTTAAAGACTCAGAGGTTTGAAATAGAAAAGTGACGGCGTTGCACAGTAACTTTGACTCACGGCGTCGGCAGAAAAACTGTTTTCTTGTCACGGATTTCTCATCAGACTCTGAATAATGGCCTTAGTTACACCAGTTTATGTTTGGTCAGATCCGGGGGATGGAGGAGTCACCGTCTGTCCGGGTTTAGTCACATTTCAGACTCACAGAAACACCCAATTCTTTTGTAGCTTCTCCTTTTTTAGAGTCCTGGGGGACTTACCGCGAAAACATTTAATCCTGTGGCCTTTTATAGTGTTGAACCTGCTATAATCAGGTTTGTAAAAGCTGTTGTGCACAGTTTTGTATCATGTTTTTGTATATTGATGGAGAACTGTGACACCGGAGCCTCGTACAGAATCTTACAGCTAAATATTGGCCTTGTAAGTCGCTGCGTCATCGTTCTGTTTCCAGATCCAAGCTGCAGCCGCGCCGAATTTGGCCCCAAATCAGAAACCGACACAAATGGCGAGAAGAAACGGTCATTCTTTCATTTTCCAGTTGATGAATATCTGCCGCGGCTCTTCTTCCAAATCGCCAACGTTGCACCTTCTCCCATCGCTGTTTATGTCCACAACAGAGAGAAATATCTAAACCCTGACACTGTATTCACTCAGCAATGACTCACTAACTTATCATTTCTGGATAGGCTGCGACACAGAGACGCAAAATACAAACTCGGGACATAGCGAAAATAACGAGAAGACTTTATGAACCTCCTCGCCTCTCGCAAAGTGGTAAATTTATGAGCAGCGTCTCATCCACATTATCCACAGAAATTGTCCTCCACAAATAATGACTCCAGTCCACAAAACTGCGCTGTGAATCCAGTTTGAGGCGTTCTTTAAAAGTAAAAAGTCGAGATAGTTCCTCACGTGTGTCTGTTTACGTCCACACAGCGCACGGACTGAAGTGAAGCTGCAGATCAGCGACAGTGACTCTACTTCCTGTGGACTTTATCTCCTCTTTTAAGCTTTAAAAATCCTGTATCTGAAGTATTGCTCCCCATTTCACAAACAATAATAACACAGTTTGGACTCGTGTCTAAACTGGAAGTGCAGAGCTCTGATCTTTGAACACTTCAGAGTCTCAGAGCGAGCGGTTTTTCGTCAGGTTCTCGTCGGGTTTCCAGGCTCTAGTTGGAACCTCACTAAAAAAAGAGGAGGTGACGGTGAAAATGTTCTCTGGTTTTGTCATTCTGAACCGCAGATCGTATTGAACAAATGTTTCGCTGGACCCGGAAGTCGTGTTTGACGTCAGACTTACGCCGAATGAGGAGAGTTTGAATATGGCCCAGGAGAGATCGCTAAATTACTCAGACATGCCTGGATAACACCTAAAGGCGTATTTTTGATGAGGGGACAACATAATAACACAGTAGAACGCTCTGAAAGCTTTACCAATACCTTTTTGAATACCTTGTTCTAGTATTATTAAGTACGAGCATTTGGTGTGTATCTTAATGCCAGATGCCCTTCCAGACACAGCCACATTTGGATTTGTGAATGAATTATTGACTTTGAAGGCCACAGAATATTATTAGGCCTGTTACATTTATTTCAGAACGTGGTTTTTCTCATTGTACACAAAGTTATCTGCCTATTTTAACTGCAATTGCTTGATACTTGCATAATATATTAGGAAAAAAAACGTTGCTATAAAGACCGGCTACTATTAAGAACATTAAAAGTAATTTCATCTCACGTGAATACTTATTTGCCTTGTGCTTTTCCAGGTTTGACCATAAATACTCCCGTCTTTTGCTGTAAATATCTGAATATTTGAAGACGCCCTGTTGACGCAGACTTCTCATTTCGTGGCGTTTACTTGACCTCGTGTCCTCGTGGTGAATGAGTGGATCCGGGGGGCAGAGCTCTGTCAATAACTAAAGCAAATATCTGTTAGGTAAAACATGTGGGCGATCTGTGCCTGGAAACCGGAGAGAAAAAAACTTGAAAAACATTAGAGCTGAAGCTGCGGGTAAAGATGTGGCAATCTCAGAATTTGGTGTTTTAACCGCGGACTTCTGGCTCCATCAACTCAAATTCCACAGACACGAGGAGAATCTGTGTGTGGAGCACAGGATATAAATCTGTGAGGCTGCGATGGCGTCAGCTGTTTCCTGTCTACAGTAAAACCACTCGCTCTGAGACTCTGAAGTGTTCAAAGATCAGAGCTCTGCACTTCCAGTTTAGACACAAGTCAAAACTGTGTTGTTATTATGTGTGAAATGTGGAGCAAAACTTCAGATACAGGATTTTTAAAGCAGAAAAGAGGCGATAAAATCCACAGGAAGTAGAGTCACTGTCGTTAATCTGCAGCTTCACCTCGATCCGTGCGCCGTTTGGACATAAACAGACACACGTGAGGAACTATCTCGTCTTTTTACGTTTAAAGAACGCCTCAAACTGGATTCACAGCGCAGTTTTGTGGACTGGAGTCATTAATTGTGGAGGACAGTTTATATGGATAATGTGGGTGAGATGCTGCACTTTAAATCAAGGTTAAGGTTAAGGTAAATTTATTGCTTAACACAGCAACAGACAATGACAATAAATACATAGAAAAACATGTTAATAACAAACAGACTTCAAATGTACAACATATCCGTACAACATGAATGTTCAGTCCAAATTCTCTGAGCCTTCAGCTGCTTTGCTGAGACCGGCTAATTGTCTGTTAATCAGGCTGATGGAGAGTGGTACAAACGAGTTTTTAAGGCGGTTATATTTACATAACGGTGGTTTACATCAAACCTCCTGCCTGAACTCAGGAGGATGTATTCTGATGCACGTGTGATGTGTCGGGCAGTACGTCCCACTTTACATTAGGTGAGGGATAAAGTCTTTAATTTCGCGATATCCTGAGCTGGTATCTTGCGTCTCTGTGTCCGTCGCTACTCCACATCAGCAGAGCTCCAGACCGCGGAGTCTGCACAGGGCTCCAGGCTCCAGGAGGCCCGAGCCACCGAGGGCCCAGCCGCGGAGCTACACACTCTGGTTCTTGGGTCTTTCTCTTTCTTCTCCTTCTTCCGGATAATAACATCGCTGTGTCACCAGACAGTCGTCCGACGCCAGAAGTTCAGCTTTTTCAACTTCTGACACTGACACCTGAACGCTCCAGACGTGCCACCTCAACACGAGATTCGCACCGCGCTGATGCTTGAAGACATGCCACAAAAACGCAGGACGCCCTAGTCGTGCGTCCACATAGACTTTTGCATGTAAACCGGATGCCCTGACGCTGCGGTCTGAACGGGCTGTTACTTGTTAAGTGTTCTTCATACGAGGAGCCCACAGCCTGCGGCGCTTTGTTGTGATGATGTTTACGTCAGCATCAGCTCCAATAGTCCTTTTTCACAGCTGAAGTGTCGCGCTTTTGGTTTGTGGAACTTCTGGTTCATGTTTTTTCTGTGGTAAATGCGTGTGGAAATGTGTCGTATTCTCCAGCAGCTTCATAAATCTGCCCCATCACCAAATCTACAACCAACAAGGTCCACAAAGGAGAAACATTCTTCATGAAGAATTTATCCACAACGATCAAAGGAAGAAAGACGAAAACTTAAAGGAAACGACGACGAGCCGCAGTGAAACGACTGCTGATTAACGTATCTTTATATGTTTACCTTATACAAATCTCTATCTACGCTAATATCGACATCATGAAATTGATTTTTATTTGAAATTGTAAAATCGGTCTGAGTGAACAAGTTATTTATGTTTTATTCATGACCATAACATTAGTGTTGCTCAGTAGCTTCACTAATGCTCATTGTTTTTCTCCTTTAAGCGTTCGTCTTTCTTACCTTGATAGTTGTGGATAAATTCTTTAAAAAACCATTAACGGGAAGTTCTGCAAACCTACAGCGGGGGAACTTCATACAGTTGTGAAAAAGATGTATTGGGCACCGCAGTTTTCTAACGCAGAACTCAGCGCGTGTTTCTTTTCTTAAGTCGTTTTAGATGACTCCACGAGTGTCAGAGATTAAAACCACAGAGGAGACACAAACATAGTAGGTCTTCTTTAACATAGTGTGTGCGTTTTGTGGCGGTACCTGGACTGGGGCACTGTCTTGTCCACGAACAGGAAGATGGCCTTTTCCGAGGGCAGCTGGATCCTCTTCCTGATGATCCACATGAACTGAGCCACAGTGATGTCAGACGGGACCAGGTACTTCCTCTTGTCTATGTCAACGATCTGAGAGCCACACACCTTCTCCACGATCACCTGAGAAATATACAAGGAAACAAGGTTAAAAAGAGCTCAAAACCTCCACGATCACCTGAGAAATATACAAGGAAACAAGGTTAAAAAGAGCTCAAAACCTCCACGATCACCTGAGAAAATATACAAGGAAACAAGGTTAAAAAGAGCTCAAAACCTCCACGATCACCTGAGAAATATACAAGGAAACAAGGTTAAAAAGAGCTCAAAACCTCCTCGATCACCTGAGAAAATATACAAGGAAACAAGGTTAAAAAGAGCTCAAAACCTTCTCGATCACCTGAGAAAATATACAAGGAAACAAGGTTAAAAAGAGCTCAAAACCTCCACGATCACCTGAGAAAATATACAAGGAAACAAGGTTAAAAAGAGCTCAAAACCTTCTCGATCACCTGAGAAAATATACAAGGAAACAAGGTTAAAAAGAGCTCAAAACCTCCTCGATCACCTGAGAAATATAAGATTCAGGGAAACAAGGTTAAAGCTGCATTGCGTAACTTTTGTTTGACAATTTGTCTCCATGGAGATGTTATTTTTTTGCTTGGGATGTTTCGTAGTGTGGCATTAACTTTCCTGTGGTGCTTTTTTCAATGACATAAATAAGAAAGACCCTAATCCCTAATGAAACACTATTTATTTCTCTGAGTTGGACACTTTTATTTTTACAAGTGATCAAATAATTTGATATTGGTAATATTGATTATCAATATTAACTAAACATTTCTTTAAATAATTCTTGTAAATAATTGTAATTTCCAGTTATTGTATTTGGAGAACAATTTTCAAATTCAGAAGCATTTATAGTTACACTGTGAGATTTTTGTTTTAACCACATTTAAGATTTTTTATTATAACCACATTTATAAATACATTTGTCATGGTGAGTTTTATTATATATTATAGTAAATACATTTGTCATGGTGAGTTTTATTATATATTATAGTAAATACATTTGTCATGGTGAGTTTTATTATATATTATAGTAAATACATTTGTCATGGTGAGTTTTATTATATATTATAGTAAATATATTTGTCATGGTGAGTTTTATTATATATTATAGTAAATATATTTGTCATGGTGAGTTTTATTATATATTATAGTAAATATATTTGTCATGGTGAGTTTTATTATATATTATAGTAAATATATTTGTCATGGTGAGTTTTATTATATATTATAGTAAATATATTTGTCATGGTGAGTTTTATTATATATTATAGTAAATATATTTGTCAGTGTGAGTTTTATTATATATTATAGTAAATACATTTGTCAGGGTGAGTTTTATTATATATTATAGTAAATATATTTGTCAGGGTGAGTTTTATTATATATTATAGTAAATATATTTGTCATGGTGAGTTTTATTATATATTATAGTAAATATATTTGTCATGGTGAGTTTTATTATATATTATAGTAAATATATTTGTCATGGTGAGTTTTATTATATATTATAGTAAATACATTTGTCATGGTGAGTTTTATTATATATTATAGTAAATAAATTTGTCATGGTGAGTTTTATTATATATTATAGTAAATAAATTTGTTATGGTGAGTTTTATTATATATTATAGTAAATATATTTGTCATGGTGAGTTTTATTATATATTATAGTAAATATATTTGTCGTGGTGAGTTTTATTATATATTATAGTAAATACATTTGTCATGGTGAGTTTTATTATATATTATAGTAAATATATTTGTCATGGTGAGTTTTATTATATATTATAGTAAATATATTTGTCATGGTGAGTTTTATTATATATAAATCCAGATGTTTGTGACACTCACCGGGACTCGATCAGGGTATTTGTTCCGGATCTTGGCCGATTCTATGCACCGATGTTCTGCAGAAAAACGACAAAACACACGAGGTTTAACTTCAGAGTTCAGAATGTAGAGAGAGAGGAGAGAGAAGAGGGGGAAGAAAGAGGGAGTAGAGAGAGCGACACAGACGAGAGAGGGAGAAAGAAGAGAGAGACGCAGAGAGGAGACAGGAAAGAGAAGAGGGAAAGAAAAGAGAGCAATGGAGAAGAGAGAGAGGGAAAAGAGGGAGAGAAGAGAGAGCGACAGATGAATGAGAGAGAAGGAGAAAGAAAAGAGGATAGAGAGAAAAGAGGTGGGACGGACAGGGAAAGGAGGAGAGGAGAGGAAGGGGGAGAAAGAAAGAAAAGAAGAGAGAGAGGGCGCGAGAGGAGAAAGGCAAAAGAGGTAGGGAGAGTGAGAAAGTGAGAGGGAGAGACAAAGGAGGAAAGAGTGGAAGAGAAGAGACAGGAAAGAGAGAAAAGAGGGAGAGAAGGGAGAACGACAGAGAGGAGGGGGGTGAGAAAGAAAGAAGAGCAAGAGAGAGAGCGAGAAAGAGAAGGAGAGAGGAGACAGAGGAGAGAGAGAGAGAGGGAGAAAGAAGAGAGAGTGCGAGGGAGAGAGAGAGAAACGAGGGAGGGAAGAGACAGAGAGGAGAGAAAGGGGGAGAGGAGAGAGAAAAATGGAGAGAAAATAGTGCAACAGAGAGGAGACAGATGAAAGAGAGAGAGGAGGAAAGAAGAGAGAAAAGAGGAAGAGAAAAGAGAACGACAGAGGAGACAGGGACAGAGAGAGAAGGCGAGGAGAAAGAGAAGAGAGAGGAGAGAGAGAAAGAAAGAAAGAAAGAAGAGACAGAGGACAGAGAGAGGGAGAAAAAAGAGAGAGGAGGTAAGGAGGGAAGAAGGAGAGAAGAGAGGGGGGATGAGAGGGAAAGAAGAGGAGAGAGAATGAGAAACAGAGGGAGAGAGGAGACAGGAAAGAGAGAGGGGGAGATGAGAAAGGAAGAAGAGGAGAGAGAGAGAGCAAGGAAGAGAGGAGACAGAGGAAAGAGAGACAGAACAGAGAGAGGAGGACAGGAGGGAGAGAGAAAAGAGGGAGAGGAGAGAGAGACAAGGAGGAGAGAGAGGGGGAGAGGCGATGGAAAAAAGAGAAAGCGAGGAGCAAAGAAGGGAGAGGGAGGCAGAGAGGAGACAGACGAAAGAGAGAGAGGGAGAAAGGAGAGAGAGAAAGGAGAACAACAGAGGAAGGAGGGGAGGAGAGAGAGTGAGAGACAGAGAAGGAAGGAGAGGAAGAGAAGAGACAGGAAAGAGAGAGGGAGAAAGAAGAGAGAGAGAGGAAAGAGAGAAACAATCTAATATAAATCTGTGTTTCAGACGAAGAAGCAGCGCGAATAAAAACGGCTAAAACACAGATTCGTGTTGTGATACAGAGAGTTTCTGGTTTCTTCGCTTTAGTCACAAATAGAAATAATCAGATTTTATATTTGTGAATTTACCTTTTGCATAATTCATGACAAACTGCAGCGTGATCAATAAACCCTCTGTAATCGCCTCCATCAGAGAACGTCACTTTAACACGTTTAAGAGTCTGAAAAGTGCCAAGAAATGTGATAAAACTTTAAAATACGGCAGAAAAGTCGTGTTGTTTTAGTGATTTTGGTTCAAACCCGTGTGTTTTTCTGTGTTTTTCTGTGTTTTTGTGTGTTTTTCGGTGACGTGTGTCTGTAATTCCAGAGTCTCCGTATCGACTGCATTAGCCATTAGCAGCTCTCGGACACTTTACATCGATCCCGTCCATCCCGTCCATCCCTCCATCGCCGACTCCGTCTCTCCGTCCCTCTTTTATGTCTTACCTCCCTCCTTTTACCTCCCTCTCGCTTTCCCTATTTCTTTCCCTCTGTCCTGCTCTCTCTTTCACGTCTTTTGCCGTCTCCCCCACGCCACACCTCCTTCTCTCTCTCTCTCTGTGTTTTTGTCTTTCCTCTTTATCTCCCCCCAAAACATGCGTTCTGCTCCTCTTTCTCTCTCACTTTTTGGCTTTTTCTGTCCCCCTCCTCTGTTTTTTCCAACTTTCTGTCTCCCTCACTCTTTTTCTCCACACCCCACACTTTCTCTTTTATGTCTTTTTTCTCTTTACCTTCTCTCTCTCTCCCTCTCTTTTGTCTCGTCCTCTCTCTCTTCATGTCTCTTCAGTGTTTCTGATCCCTCTCTCTTTCTCTCGTTTTATCTGTTTTTGCCCTCCTCCTCTCTTTTTTTCTGCCTTTTCCATCTCCCCCACTCTCTTTCTCGCCCTCTTTTTTATGTTTCCCTCTTTATCCCCTGTTTCTTTCTCTCCCTTTTTGTCTTTTTTTGCTTCCCTTTCGCTTTTCTGTCTTCCCCACTGGCTCTCCTCTCCTCTCTCTTTTACCTTTTCTGCCCCTCTCTTCTCTTTTTTATGCCTTCTCCATGTTTCTGTCCCCAAACTCTCTTTCTTTCGTCTCCTCCCCTCTTCCTCCCCCTCTCTTTTGTCTCTCTTTCCCTCTCATTTGGCTTTTCTGCCCCCTCCTCTCTTTTTTATGCCTTTTTTGTCTTTCTGTCTCTGTCTCTCTTCCTCTCTTCTCTTTGAGTGTTTTCTGTCCTTCTGTCATCCCCATTCTTCTCATCTTTCCATCCCTCTCTCTCTCTCTCTCTGTTCCGTCATTCCCCCTTTTCTTCTCTCTCACGTCTTTTCTCTCTCCAAAAAGTATCAGAATTTGGTAGAATTTTATTTAAGTATTTTTTATTATTATTAAAAAAGCACCACTACAAATGATTTAAATGTGCATGTGTAACATTTTTGAGATATTATCGCTCCGCCTAGAATGTTCCACAGTATATGACATTAAACTATCGCCATGGAGACGAGCAGGTAACACCTCCAGGCCAAGTTACAGGTCAGATCTGTGTAGAGGCGACGCCGCTTGGAGTAAAAATGCACGTTTTTTAAGGTATTTTTGCGCTACAAAACCACGCGAAATTGAATAAGTGTAAGTGAAGTGTTAAAATCGACTCTCACAGAATCAATTTTAACATTTTCTCAGGGTTTATACGAGTTGTCGAGATAATTTAACATTTTTGGAAAAGTTATTGAAGTTAAACTGGACCAAAGTGCCAGTTTAACCCCGAAATCAAGAGTTATATTCATGTTTTGAGACTAAACGGACAACACTTTGTAGGGTTAACCTGATTTAGCTAAACAACACCCAGAGTTGTTTTATTTTTACACTTTATTTGAGTTAATTTAAGGTTAAATTATGTCCAAAAATGGTTCAGACCGGTCTTCTGTCGTGGGAGTTTGAAGTGCGAAAATTAACACTAAGGGAAGCTGAATTAACTTAAAATAACACAACCCTGAACTCGTTTACCCCGCAGTTTTTGCTGTGTAAGCTTAATGCTATAGGGCGGAACATTCCAGGTAACGTATCCATGGAGACGTTCTCCCAGAAAAGTTTCGTAACGCACCTTCAAAAGAACATTAACCTAGATTAGCGGGAAGTGTTTTTATATGAATCTGACCCACTTCCTCACCCACTACTTTAATCTCAGACTGTAAATAATGGCCGAAGCCGGTTTCCTTTGTGCCTTTGAGCAAACTAGCAGCTGTCCTGCGCGGCTGCTTTGTGCTTTGGGTGTCTCCGAGGGCTTTTTTTTTTGTTTTTTTGTCCGAGGGCTTCGCACCCCGGGCATAGCTCCTCCCATGTCAACAAAGGAGTTAAATTGCGTGACAAAGAGAGGCTTGTTTACAGCCAAATCTACATGAACCGAAATCCACGGCCAGACCAAGAAATGAAGGAAAGAAACAGTGAAAAGAGGATTAATTGTTGTTATTCAAATTATTAATGCACCTGCTTTAATACTATTGCAACACAAGTCTACTTTGAACCAATAATTCACCAAAAACATACAAAAGATAAACATACAAGTTGATCATTCTGTCGTAGGTTCAGTCATTCGTCAGATAATACGGTCTTATCTTTCTTTTATGGCTTTCACGGCTTTAAAGCGGCATTACGTAACTTTTCCGGAGACGCGTCACTTGTTTGCCTCGCGGAGTTGGCGCCGCCTTGTCCGAAATGTTCCAAAGTATGGCATTAAACTGATCTCGCTCACGTCTATTCGATGACGAGCGTGTTTACGGCTCAAAAATACCTCGAAAAACAAAAAAGAAACTGCGCTGTATCTTGGATTACAGTGGTGTTCTCTCTGTGTTTAATGCCATTCTGCGGGATATTCCAGGTACAGCAATAACATCTCCATGGAGACAAGCACTCATCCAAAAAAAAAAAGAGACATATAACACCTTTACTTTACATTTAAATAGATGATTATCGGGCAAACATGGATAAAAAAAAGACAATTTGAGTAGTAGTAGTAGTAGTAGTAGTACTACACGTTGTCCATTGTAAAGTACATTTTTGTGCTTTTTTCTTAATATTTAACTTATTAAAATCCATTTTCTCTCGTATTGAGCGAAACAGGAATGATCAGGTTTGCCATCAAGTGTTTTTGGTCTTTTATTTATCGTAAAATAGTCCATGTCACAGCAGGAATCGATCACAAAAAGACAATTTTATGATAATGATAGTAGTAAAAGTACCAGTAACAAAGGTAGTAGCAGTGGTAGTTGTAGTTTGTTCTATTGCATGGGTAAATACGGAGAGTTTCTAGCAAAATACAATGAAGAAATGTTTTTGGAACATTTAGTCCATTGCTAAGTAGATTTGAATGTATTCACTGGATTAAAATGCAGTTATTAAAGTTATAAAGGTAAACAATAAAGTAACAATGTCTTATATTATTTCGCTGGTCTTTAACTTATCTTAAAATAGTCCATGTTACAGCAGGATTGGATTACAAGAACACAATTTCACAACAGTAGTAGTAGTAAAAGTATAAGTAACATTAGTCTATCTTATTTTATTGTATGGACAAATACAGAGTTTATAGCAAAATATAGCAAAGAACATTAGCATCTTTTTTGAGCATTTACTCCATTGTTAAGTAGCCTTTTACTACGAAATTGTCAATCTCTATGTATTTATTTGCATTAAAATGTAGTTATAAAGTGAAACAAACATAAAGTAATAACATGTTATAATATTTAGTTGGTCTTAAACTTAAAATAGTCCAGCAGGATTGGATTACAACACAATTTAATAGTAGTAGTAGTAGTAGTAGTAAAAGTATAAGTAACAGTGGTAGTAGCCTAGTAGTTTCCAATTTCCATCAAAATATAACTAGTTTTTAACATTTAGTTAATTACTAAAGTTAATTACTAAGAAATAGTCAATCTCTGTGTGTTTATTTGTATTAAAATGCAGTTGTTAATGTTATAAACATAAGAATTAAAGTAAAACCGTCTTATATTATTAAGATAGTCTTTAATTTATCTTAAAATGATCCATGTTACAGCAGGATTAGATTACAAAAAGACACTTTCGTAATTATAGTAATAGCAAAATTGCAGTGGTAATAGTTGTATCCTGTTCTATTGTACGGGTACATACAGAGATTATAGCAAAATAAAGCAAAAAACAAATATTATCATCATTTTTCTCCACATATACATTAAGTAGAGTTTTGCTAAGAAATAGTCAATCTCTGTGTGTTTATCTGTATTAAAATGCAGTTATTAATGTTATAAGGACAAACAATAAAGTAAAAACCTTTTATATTAATAAGACAGTCTTTAATTTATCTTAAAATAGTTAAAATAGTCCATGTGACAGCAGGATTGGATCACAAAAACACAATTTCATAATAGTAGTAAAAGTAGCAATAACATTAGTAGCGGTCTATCTTATTCTATTGTTAGTAGCCTCAAATTATATATAATTTTTAACATTTAGCCCATTGCCTAGTAGCATTTTACTTAGAAATAATGAATCTATGTGCATGTATTCGTATTAAAATGCAGTTATTAATGTTATAAAGCTAAATAATTAGTAAAAGTATCAGTAACAGTGGTAGTAGCCTAGCTTTTTCTATTGTTTTGGTAAATGCAGTTTCCACTTTCCAACCAAAATACAGCAAAAATTATAAGGTACATGAGCAATTTTTATAAATGTATATATTTAGTTCATTGTTACTTAGAAATAGTCCGTCTCTTTGTGTTTATTTGTCCTAAAATGCACTTTATTGTTGTGTACAGAGATTAGCCGTCACATTTTAGGTGGAGGCTGCTTCCGGGCCCGCACCAAAACAACTTTATGGTGACGCCTAGGCCTTTATTTTTTGACCCAGATCGCAACACTGCATAATTACACCGATATTACCACGATTTATTTGCGTAATCCCACTTTAATTACGTTATAATCACTGTTAGCAACCCCCCCAGAGACGAAGGCTTAAACCTGCTTTTCTGCACGCAGCGATATCGACCACTTCTTTAGCATCGAGCGGTGACCGTCAGCTAAAATAACGCTAAAATCCAGCGTTAAATATCGTAAAAAACAGCTTGTTCGCGAATGCGTAAACTGACACGCGTTATGTTATTTGATTACTTATTTAATGTCCCGTCGATAAAGCGAGATACAATATGCACACACACAAAAAAACAAAAGCTCTGAAGGACGGGCCGTAGCGTTGAAATTTGCACGCAATATGCAAAATAACGCAAGCTAGCAACGCGTTTAGAGATGATAAGATATTTGGGGGGTTTTATGAGCTATTTGCAAGCGTTGATGTTGGATTTTAATGTCGTATTTTGGTCCATTCGCATCCCCCATCGTCTTACCTAAGGAGTGATCCTCTTTGAACATCCATTTCATGTTTCCTGCGCTTCTGTCGCTCGGTGTAGATGACTTTAAACGCGACCAAGCGCTTCGTGAAAGGGTTAAAGTTGATGTTTCACGGCGTTGTTTCGTCCTAATGTGGGTATTTCTGCCGTGAAAGGGAGAGGTGAGATGGACGATGCCTACGGGAGCAGCTCAAAAACAACAAACAGCTGAGCACTGCCTCCGACATTACGTCAGTTTCGGACCGTACCATTTTATAAGTAAAGCGCGTAAAGTGTCAAATATATTGTTATTACTCATTTATTTTCCACAATATTAATAAATACGTGGTTTAAAATGTGCGTAATTTCATTCTTGTGTGATTTCGTAAAGTTTTATTGCGAAATGTAGCGATGTAATTATTTTTACGCCCCTACTGCGACTGCGCCAAGTTCCACATAAACATAAACAGTGCGGAGGCCGCGTTATCTGTGGACCGTGTGAAATGGTGTCAGTGTAATATGAATGTGGGAACAATATGTGCTATTTTAAGTGATCTAAAGCTTATTATTTTCCGTGAGCACTAACCATGTGTCCCACTTTTAGAAACCGTAATGCCATAAAATGGAAGATTCTAGTGTGTATGGAAACAGGCAACTCCACCAGCCAGGTTTTAGTTTATTTAAAGATTTATTTTAGTCAGGGTGACCAGATTTTCAAAATAAAAAACTTGGACACCCCTGATTTGGGCTGGTTGGTAAAAATAAAACTGTGAAACGAGTGCAAAATTAAGGAAATTCTGCACTTGGCTCATTCATGACTAACATGTGAGTCAGTATAGACACATTTTCTTTGTGTTTCGGTCATTTTTAAGTATCCTTTTCTGGATTTTACTTAAATAAGTCACAATTAATGCCTCTTTTTACTGTTGGCTGGTATCAGATTGGTCAAAAAATAGGGACATCTAGGGCGATTCTTGTATAAAACTGGGACAAATTCATTTTATTTAACCTTTATTTTTCCAGGGAAGTCCCATTAAGAATAAAAACCTCTTTTTCAAGCAAGCCCTGGCCAAGAGACGGTTAAAACACATTTAAAACACAATTCAAATCACATAAAAATTACATTAAATTAATTAAAACAAGTACAAATTGAGGAGGCCGTTTCAAGTGCTCTCAGGCTGGATTTAAAATCGTTCAGTGAAATAAGTTCGGATAGTTTCTGGTCTTTTTGCAAGATGTCCCGTGTGGAGGGGGCAGAGCAGACAAAGGCCCTTTTTTTCCCCATAAATTAGTGGTTTTGGATAAATTTGCTGGGACAGGGGACACAGCGCTCAAAGCTGGGACTGTCCCGAGTCTGGTTGTCCTAACTTTAGTCAGTATCTATACCTGGTCTGTAACTTAGCTTTTATTTATGATCCAGAATTCGCACAAAAATACAGCGATATGCCATAATAGTGATAATAATTGATCATTTTGGCATAAAACTACATACTACCAACGTACTTCACAGGGAAGGCTACTTCATTTGTGAGTCTCCTTGTCTGTTTTTCCAAGTCTTTAGTTTAAACAAATATTGTAACCCATATAGCTTAGTAAAGCAACAACACCTCACCCTTCACTGCATACTTAAAGGACTGTTACACAAATTGACTCTTGTGAGCTTTAAGTCATGTTATAATGTGGTTACTTCCTTAGAAACAGACCTGGAGTTGTGTTTTGTTTAGGGTGACCAGAATTTCAAAATCAAAAACTGTGACACTCTTGGTTTGGGGCAGATGGTTATAATAAGATTGTGGAAAAAGTGCATAATTAAGTGTTTCTGCACACTACCGTTCATGACTTATTCAAAATGAACAAGGATAGTCACATTTTCTTTGTGTTTTGGTCTTTTTTAAGCAGATTTTCTATATTTTCCATAAACAAATGCCAATTTATGCCTCTCTTTACTGTTGGCTGGCATCAAATTGGTCAAAAATAGGGCCATTTTTTGTTTAAAACTGGGACATATCACTGGTTTTGGATAAATCTGCTGGGACAGGGGACACTGGGCTCAAAACTGGGAGTGTCCCGGGTAAACAGGAACGTCTGGATACCCTAGTTTTGTTTCATTCACACGTTTGAGTAACCCTTTATTATTAGTCTGTCTACATCTCCAAAGCTCAAAATGCTCTGTTCCAACTTGTGATGTCATGTAGTGATAGTTTAAGTTTATTTCACTAGAGATCAGCAATTCCAGAGTTGAAATCATCCAGATGATTCTAGTGAAGGTGTATTTTCTGCTAAATCCTGCTGTAAATATACTTGGCTGCTCTTGTTTTACATTTCTGTGCACTGGAAGCCGAAATATGGCTGAAAATGTGTAATTTAAATACTGTCTGAGAGAAGAATTCAACCTAAATATGCAGGATCTGTGTGTTAAACATGTATGAATGAACCAAAGCACAACTCCAGGTCTGTTTGTGACGAGAAAACAACATTATAACACTTTAATTTTAAAAAAGTCATAATCTAAAATATAAAAACAGCATTAACATTTGTATAAAGTTAGTAAAACTCTTGCTTTATTTGCAAAACAGTCATATTAAAACACAATCATTAGTAGTGAATAGAAATACAGTACTGTTGCTTTATATAGAGTATTATTTATGCAAGTTCATTCTAAGTGCTGTCTGTGGGCCCCTGCAGCGCCCCCTGGTGGAGCTCTGAGCTGGTTGTCGGGGGGCACAGGCTTCCCGAGGTGGTGCCCGGTGCTGATGCCGTAGGGCTGCGACTCTCTCTCCTTCTTCACGTCCGGGCGCAGACAGAATCCGCCCGTGTAGCTCAGATCGAACAGGTCGGTGGCGGCGAACTGCAGCGGCGCCTCGGACATGATCCCCCTGAGCCTCTGCCCCCAGGCCTCCAACATGGTGGCGCGAACGGGGTCGGGGCAGTGGGCGGGGCCCCAGAAGATCTGAGGAGGGAGGACCTGGAAGCCACAGAAACGCAGCACCCCGTTCTAGAGGAAAAGACACAAAGGATGGACAGTGAGATGAGATTTGCCTGGAATAATATCCATCTGCGTTTTTTACACGGAGGGAAAACAGTCTGGTCACCGCTGCTTCCATCGCGTCTCCAGCCAGGTTCAAACACAGTGCCCTGTCGATTTGAGCTACCAGTCTACCTGACCCCCATGCACTGTTACAGTTTAAATGACGTCAATTTGAGTTCTGATGATGCTAATTCAAAGCGCTATAACTCGACTATTTTGTATAGAAGCATGACGCAATTCTGAGTCAGGGATGTAGTAGGAGAGTCCTCCTGTGGGCTCACCACCTGCAGAGGGGTTCATAGGGGGGTCAGGTGCTATGAGTATTGGGCAGCACAGCTGCCCCCCGCGACCCAGCTGGATTAAGCGGGAGAAGATGGATGGATGGATGGATGGATGTAGTATTATATGTCTGCATGTAGTGCTGGGGAGCTTGAATGAAATTTGACGCCCTATTAGACAAAATCTGCTGTTTTATTCATCTTCTCGACTTAAGTTGACACAAAATACATGAACTCAGTCATGCACAGCCCTGTACTGAACCGAACGACCGTACCGAACCGGTTCAGTACAAATGTATGTACTGTTACACCCCTATTATTATGTATAATTATCTATTCACTAAAACTTATATAATTTAAGTGTTTTTAATGAGGCAGAGGAGAGGGTCAGAGGAAAGGGTCAGAGACTGACCTGCAGAGGCCACAGAGTTACGTTCATGTCTCCGTTGATGCCTTCAGGGCGAAACATGGACTCCATCGCTCCAGTGGTGAACGACAGCATGGCCTTCTTATCCTGCAAGAAAAACATACAGAGGACTGGAATTAAAAACAACTTAATTGTTCAATAATGCTCTAACATTTCACTCCATCCTACATCTGTTTTGTTTTCTTACCACCCAAAAGTTACAATTTTTGAAAAATCTTTTTTGTAACCTTAAAGACGCCATTGTCGTACAGTCTCTCCAGAGAAAAGGCGAAGCCTCCGCTGAGCACTCGGTCAATCCAGCCCTTCAGGATGGCAGGAACGCTGAACCAGTACAGAGGGAACTGCAACACAGGCAAATATATTTATAATGGCTCAGGATGGAACACTTTACATCACGAAGAAGTGTTTTATTCACTTTAATAGTCCAGGTAGAATCCATGGCAAAGGGTAGAGTTCAATTTGTCAACTGGACAAGAGTTTTAGGTTACAGCCCTGTATGATTCTCCTAACTCACCCCACACTCAGGTCTATTTCAATAGGACGAGCTAACAACAGAAACTGTAAACAAGGTTAGGGTTAGTTTCAGCTAACTCCTCTCTCTTATCTTTTTTTTTTTTTATCTCTTATCTAATTTATCTATTTAAAATTGTGTGCATACTCTAGGCATCCAGTGTGGGCAGCAAAGTAAGAATTTCATTGTACAGGGAAATGTGTTTCTTTACTGTACATATGACAATAAAGCTTTGAATCTTGAATCTCTCTTGCAGGCAGAGATAAGTCAGTGTCCTCCAGTGTCTGACCAGAACTGAAGAGGCAGCTTGAAGAAGCGGCGAAACGTCTTCTACCTAAAACTCTTGTCAGTTGGCAAACTGAATGTTGTGGCTCAACAACAGGGACCCAAAAAATAGACCAGAGATTGTGGACAAAGTACGGAGTTTTATTTGAACAGGTTTCCAAGGGTGAGTATCAGGAGCTGGGAAACAAGCAAGGAGCGGAGTCTTCGGACAAAAACACTGGAAAACAGGAGACAGAGGTAAGTAGGAGCAAAAGGTACGTTTCTAGAAAAACAGGTCTGGTAGCCGACGGAAATCACCACCTAGTGCGACAGAACAATCTGGCAGCTGCTGTCTCCAGATCACAGGATAAATGGCACCATCTTGATTAAAGACAGGCTACAGGTGAGCAGCTGCCGATAGGACTCCGCCCACACACACCCACACACACACCCACACACACACCCACACACACACCCACACACACACCCACACACACACACTCAAGGAGAGGGAGGAGGGAGCACAGGAGAGGCACAGCCAGGGCATGACACTGAACTCTGCCCTTTGCCTTTCCATTTACATGTTTTCTGTGAATGTTAATTAATTGGATTGTCTCTTATTGACGGTTTCACAGTTTGACTGTGTTTGTTAAATCCACAGTTCTGTTGAGTCCTGTGAGGTGACTTCTGTTTTAACTGCAGGGCCAACAGAGGGTCTGTAGATCAGGTCTGTCCAACCTGCAGCTCAGGAACAGCAGCTCTCCAGGCTCTTCCAAGGAGCTCGCCAAAGGATTTCTGAATTGTACTGTGTGTATTGTGCTTAATTACTAAAATCTGATTAATTACCACTGTAAATGTGTCATTTTGATGCTGAACTTGTGCACTAATGAATGGATAATGGTTTATGCTCAACAGGCATCAAACTGCAGGGATGACAGGTAGAAATCAGCACTGGAGCTACAACCTGGTACAAGCATCTCTCCTGTTAAGGTTAATCTACACTGTGCAATGTCCCTGTCTCGTTAAACAAACTAAACTGTCCCCCGTCAGAAGCTCGCCATCGCTCTTCTACTTTCTCAGTTTCTTGCGACCGCTAAAACAAGCAGATCTCTGGCGTTTACGCTTTACGTAGGAGCCCTGCTGTAGAGTATTTCAAAGAAAGAGCCCAGGAGGCGTCACAAACAGGTGCCCACTGAACTCATATTCTTGGTTAAATGTTAAAACAACAATGGAAACAGGAAGTTCAAACCATACTTTCAACACGGTCCACAGAAAGCTGGAAATGGACACGAGCAGCAGCAGTAGCTCCTCCCCCAGTCCAGATGAGGCTCAGGTTTGTAGAGATGTGAGCTCAGTCTAATTACGGTAATAACAGTGTCGACCTCTGACCTGGAAGATAATGAAGTCGGCGTCCTGGACCTTCTGCTGCTCCTTCGTGATGTCGTCGGCGAGGGTCTGGTTTTTCCAGGCCGCCGCCGCCTCCTCTCCGTAACGGAACAGCTCCGGGTTCTTCAGCTCTCCTGCAAAACGAACACGACGTCAAACTACAGGGACAGGACTGGAGCCAAACAGAGCTGAGAAATAAAGCGCAGACTGAGTAAAGAAGTCGAGCTCCGGTCAAACAGAAATCTTACTGTTTTTTATTGTTTTAAGACTAGTATGATCAAAACCTGAGTGTTTATTTATGTATTTTTAATTGTATTATTGTTGTTTTTACTCTTTTCTATTTGTGCAGTACTTTGGAAACTGCTTGTTTATGAAATGTGCTAGAAAATTGGATTGGAAATGGAGCTCAGGATGTTAGCGGTTATAGGAGCAAATTTGGAGACAAGTATCATATTTACGGACAAAATAGCTAAATAAAGTAGCAGTTACAGAGAGAGGGGGAACAATTTTTTCAATGTAAAATCAAATGGAAACAGCCAGAAGCTGTTTTGTGAGATGTCTATATTGTGTCTATAGCTCAGTGCAGGAGAGAGAGAGAGGGTGAGCGCCGGGGGCACGCTGGATGTATGTCTGCGTGGAGCAGTGGAGCCGGGTCTCGCTCCGTGTGTGTGTCCCGTGTGCTCTCAGGGAAAGACAGAGACGGCGATCGGGCAAGTAGAGGGTAAAAGGTGCTACTCCTACAGTGTAGTGAGCTAATAAAGCCCCACTCTGCAGCGAAACTGCCTCCTTTTATTTACATTTTCATACACCGCAAACGCACGAGGTCCTCAAGGGAGTTAATCCCGGAGGGAAGCAATCCCCGGCCCTGGAGAAGACGATCTCCCCTGTGCTCCCCAACCACGGTTAGGGGACGAGAACAGGAAAGGTTAACACGGGGGAAAAAAGAGGACACTTGAGAAATGGCGTCTCCCCTTTAAAATCAGTCGGACTCTGGTGAGATTTCACAAACATATTGGCAACCTTTTTTTGACATGAAAAGTAGTTGGGTTGCATTACTGGCACAAGTTAATAGGAACGTTTTAATCACAACGTATTGTTTGACACTATACAAGTTAAACCGAAGTTGCTTGGTGTTAGCTAGTTCGCACATATTAGCCACGATTGCATTGGAACAATGTGTTTCTAACCCATTAACTAGTCCAGTTAACCTCTTAAACCCTCTCTGTGATTCGCTGGTGCTCCTGTCCATCACAGAGTGTGCGGTACAAGCCCACGAACACCGTGATTGGTCAAAGCTTTGTTGATCTGACCGCGTGCGTAATAAAGAGAGGGGTTGGCAGAGCTAGCACAGCTTCTGTGCGTAAACCCAGGACGCACGGCTAACTTACTTTTAGCTCAGTTTTGGAGCACTTTCCTTCTTTTTATCCGATTAATAATCGATTAGTTGAAAAATAATCGCCAGATTAATCGATTATGAAAATAATCGTTAGTTGCAGCCCTAATACAGACTATGGTAGTAATAAGTAGCACTTCAAAATAATATTACTCAAGCATAAATACAAAGTCTGGTTGAAGAAATTAAAATAAGAGTAAAAAGTATTTGGCTAAACTACTACTAAACAAAGTAGACTGGATGTAATGTGTTTTTTAAAGTTTAGTTTCACCATTTAGTTTTGTTTGAGGAAACAACATCAGAACATTGGTCAGAATATAGAGTCATATGGGCCCTTTAAAGGTTCACCGAGTAACATTTCTGATGGTGGATCCGTCGGCTTAGTAATGTCTCTGAAGTTTCCTATAGCACAGCATGAAACATATTCAATTCCAAAGAAACAAGAAAGTGACGGCGGGAAGCCAAGTGAGGTCAGATCTGTGGAGAGGAGGAGAGAATTGCGTGGGACTGTTTTTTCATCCCACTCCGGCCTGTTCCCGCTGAATTTCTGAACACTGACGCCCTCACCCACAGTGTGTGCGCAACGTGACCGCCCAGTCCCGCCACATGGACGCCCACTCCCGCCTGCAACCCGTGAAACTGAGAACTAGATGTGCACATGTTCAGTACAGCCCGACAGAGGTGCAGTGATTCTGTGTCTTCTCTCATCCCAAAGAAAATTCAGTTCTATTAATAAAGAGTTTCGTGGGTTTGTCTGTTTCGTTTCCCTCCCTACAGGACTTTTGACACACAGCAAAAAAGGATTTTCTAACATAGTTGAACTGACTTGAATTAAGCAGATTCATCTTGAAAGATCAATTTTAAGATTTTTTTACTTACTAAGATGAGATTTATTTACTTGTTTCAAGATATTTCATCCTGATTTATCTTATCTCGATATTACAACTTATTCTAAGCACTTTTTATATTAACTCAGTCCAGGTTAAGCCTCTTTAACTTCCTCCTCAAACCAATAAGGTGAAAAATCTTGCCATAAATACTTGAAACTCGTGTTTTCTGCTTAGAACAAGATTCGTATTTCGTCTTGTTTTAAGAAAACTTGGTGAGTGAAAATTTCTCACTGCACTGGCAGAGAATTTCACTTAAAATAGGGCATTTTTACCTCAAAATGAGTATTTTTTTTCTTATTTTTGATAGGCCTTTTTTGCAGTAAACGTAGGAATTGCACTCCTGTTTTCACTCAATCCATCCATCTTCTTCTGCTTTATCCGGCTGGGTCGATTTTAAAATGAAATCCTGTCGCTGGCTCTATCCCACACTGTCCCACAGTGTTTCCGCAAGTCCCGTGGGACCCAGCGGGACCCGATCCTGACCCGATCTAAACCCATAAAATACCTGTCATTTACTTAATATGTGATAGATTTGTTTTCTGGAACATTCATGGAGGCCGATCGTCTTCCTGAAAAGTTACACGTTACACTTTGATGAACAGTCCTCACCGACGATGTCTTCTCTTGTGGCGGAGGCTTTGAACTCCATGGCGTAAAGATCGGACACGGTCACTTTAAACCCCTGTTTCTCCAGCTCCGTCACCGTCACGTCTTTCACCGCCGCGTTGAACGAGTTGGGGCTCTGGTGAGCGTACACGATCAGCACAGACTTACCTGGAAAAAACAACACACAGTTATGACGAGGCTGTGGGTTCAATTCCAGAGACACAGACAATAATAACAAGAGAAAACGTGTGTATTAATAGTGGTTAGTTTGTCCGATATTACGCGAAATTGACTCTTTTGAGCTTGTTGTCATGTTTTTTCCTCCTCAAAAACAGACCTGGAGTCGTGTTTTGTTTCATTCACACATGTTTAAGTACCATTTTATTATTAGTCTGTCTACATCAGTGTTTCCCAAACTTTTAGACATTACTCGTAAAACACAACATAAAGGATTTAACCATTATTCAACATTAATGAGGATATTTTACTGTTGACTGAGTGATCGTGTCTCTCTGAACAATTATTAGGAATCCTGTGCCGCCCTCTGGAGCACAGTGGATTGGGGATCTTCTTTCGAATCTCAGACTTGAAATAATTAGATATAATATTCTATAGTTTAGACCCTTTTAGGGCGTAAGTGATAAAAAAAAAAACCTGTGCACGCATTTTGGCGACAGAAGTGTCATTGTTCCCCGTTCATTCTGATTGATTCAGACTGAACACGGACAGAAGACGGAGATAAAAAGATTTCCAGCACCAAAGTGTCTGGTTGTTGTGTGTGTGTTTGTCAGAATCGATATTCTACCGACGGTTTTAAAGTTTTACTCACTGATCACATGAGTTTCTGGCAGTCGGACACAGTTTGTCAAAGTCGGTTTGTTGAGGAAATATTCTCGATCTTGATGATAGTCCTTTAGCAGAGCTCGACAAGCTGCTTCTGTCATCACTGTTTCCTTAGACTAAAAGAGTCTATACACTGCGTGGTTCCAACAAAATTTCTTTAAGGTGTGGAAATTGTTTTTTATCTTCTTCGATAAATCATTACCACCTGATAGCCCTTCATGGCTTTATTTAGTTTCTGTTCTGTGTATATTTCAGTCTTTGTATGTCGACCTGTTTTATGGGCCTTTTAAATTTGCAGTGTAATTATTCTGTCTGCTACAGCGGTGAAAGCAGGGGCTGTTTTTTGTTTTCTGTATGATATTGTGAAATCAATATATTTATACATATTTAAACACAAATAAAACCCATTTCTTTGTCTTTTCGACATTCACCTGAACCAGCAATATTGTATTTTCAGTGCCAACACCACTCGTACCAGCTTCACTGCGGTTTGGCTCCTGGCTTCCCTCGGTTCCCTGACCTCTGCTGATTTATCGCCGTTCTTTTTGGACAACCAGACAAGCATTTCTCAACCTCAGCTGCAGGAACCCTCTTTCAGGGCAGGCGGATGGGCCTCGCTGCCTCACTAACTCTCTCATGTGTCGGAACTGTACGTTAATAACTGTGAGGTGGAGCTGTTTAGTCACACAGTGCAGCTTAATTCGTGAACTTTACCATAGATTATTACACATTGGTGAAGAAAGCATATCCGTCGGGTACAAAAACGCAGTCGAGGGAACTGGTCAGACATGTTGCACTGGTATGACGTGAATGCAGAGCTTATATCTTTACATAAACTCTGCTCATTGTTACGGACTTCTGAAAGCAACAGGCTCGACTCACGCCAGGGCTGGGTGATATATACGGTATTTATCTCGATATCTGTACAGAAAAAATACCCCTTCCCCCCCAAAAAAACAATTTCATATTTAAAATTTCTCTCAAGCTCATGTTTGCCTGAACTCTGTGAACCACACGATCACCAGAACCTTGAGCTCCTTTAGCCGAGGAAACTCTGAAGGTTCCTTATTTTAACAGATCCATGTTCTTACCATAGAGCGTATATATGAGTGGACTAAGCTAACCCGTTAGCCGCCGCGTGCCAAACAGGAAGTGCTCCGGGAGGCTCTTCCGGCTCCTTCTCTCCCTTTTTCCCCGTTGACTTACACTGGGGTCTTATCATCTCTGTAACTCCTGCTGTGGCGTCGTCATTTTGGTCTATTCGTATGAACCCGCGACACAGCAGCCTGAATTTTTTTTTTTCTCGCTATTTTGTCCGTCAAAAAAAATCCCATTCATAACATAGAGCAGGGGTGTCAAACTCATTTTGGTCCAGGGGCCGTATACAACCTACTTTGATCCCAAAGGGGCTGGATCAGAAAACTCATGTCATATACACCCCAAAAATAGCAATAAGTCCAAATATTTGTGCAGAGAAATGCAAATTTATTACTAAAATCTTTTTTATTTGATTTTACTTAACAAAATATTATAATATTATGCTAGCAATCAGGTAACTTGCTTTCACAGCAGCATCACTAATGTCTTTGCTCCAGGTGAAAACAGACGGATGTTTCTTCAGTCCCAACAATAATTTGTTTATCTTCTGTCTTCTTAATTCTCTGTTCAGGTTATTGTATTTTTTGCCATGCCGTGTCTCATCGTGGCATTTTAAATTATATTCCTTGAACACCAACACTTGTTGCAAACACACCAAGCTTACAGGTTTCCCATTCACCTCCATGAAGAAATAAGAATTAATTCATTTTTCTTGGAAAATCCTGCACTCAGCTCCACTTTTCTCAGTTTTTACACTTTGCTGATGAGGGTGTCACGGTCAACAGTCAAAATAGTCCTTTAAGAGCGTTTGGAAAGAGGCAAGTCTTCATTTGTACCTGTTTTGGTGGGAGGCGGCCACGCACAGAAGTGCTGGACATGCTGCTATGCTAAGCAGCACAGACAATTACCAGAAAAATCTGAACATTTGAAATATTTGAATAGAAAATCAGCAGAGGGGCAGATTAAAGGTCATGGAGGGCCGGATCCGGCCCCCGGGCTGCATGTTTGACACCTGTGACATAGAGCCTGTAACTGTTAGCATCGCGAGCCTCATTTGAGCGACGCTAAACGCTGTGGTGACGTCACACTCATATCTACGGACTATGGTTCCTTCCCAGCGGTCAGGAGCTCTGAGGTATCCCACAATCCACTGCGCAGATCGAACTGAACATTTCCAAACACGACTGTACAAGTTCAACTCTACAGCAGATTATTCATTCAAACCTTGTGCAGAAATAAACTTTACAACATCTAAACCAGAACTACCACAGAGCCACATCAGCCCGTCTGAAACAGCGACGCGTTTAATGCAGCTTTGGCACATTTGTTTACGTTTTACAGAAACTTAAAACAGCACGGCTCATTTGCATAAACTATAAACGCCGGGAAAAAACCCCAGCTCTCTCGCCCTGATGCTTCAGCTTCCGTGGGGCTAAAGGACTCGACTCAGTGGAATATGAGTGTTCTCCCTGTGACGGAGGATGAGCTGCTGATGCTGAGGAGGTGAACGGTGGAAAAGGTGGAAAAGGGCGTTCACAGGCTGTTGTGAACGAGACACGAGGGGAGGGCGAGGAGGCCGAGCACAGAGAGGACGAACAAGAGAAGCCGCAAAATCAGAACTAAATATAAGAATTACGTCGATATACACAATATGTCAAAATCCATATGGAGTTTAAAATATATCTTGATATTTGTGACGTACTTTCCCCAGTTTTAGTTTCTTAATGGGTGATACGCGTGGGATTAATATTCGTATAAGTGAAAAATCCGCTGCTTGTGATTTAAACTGTCCAAAACAAAACATAATGACCCATGGATGTCATAAATTATAACTACAGATCACTGTTTTTTTTTTTATTTATGCTTTTTTTTGGTAATGGTTATTTTTTCATCCCACAGAGTCTGACCGAAATATGTATTTATAGTTTTTTTTTGTAGTTTAGTAGTTTATTCAGTCATTTTGCAGCAAACTACAAAACAAAACATAGACAACAACCCCATAGATCAGGGTTTAGGCTAAAGTAAAAGTACTTATAACACCAAACCCTACTGGGCGAGGAGAATGTAAACAAGTGAAATCAGGAGTAAATATAAGCATTAGATCCATAGAAACGATATCGAGTTTAAAAAATGTCTTGATATATTTTAAATTTCGAGATATCGCCCGCCCCTAATTCACGCTTAAGTCACAAACCAGGAAGACGTTTGGAAACATGTGACGACGACTTCCGGTGTAGTTCCCGACGCTGGGCTCTTCTATCCACTGTGATCAAACCCACTGGAGTAAATGTGATCGTGGGTAAATGAAGCCTGCAGACGTATGTGGTGTTTGGAATCATCCTCGTCTCTACTAATCGTATGGACTCAGTGCACTCAGGGTTTAGCGTCAGTGGGGAAACGATGAAAACTGAGGAACGGTTGGAATTGTGGATGAGCCGAACTTTAACGGACAACGACACGGAGATGAAGAAAACTGGGACATTTTCTCATTTTTCCTACACTTTATCAGACTTATGCACTACATAAAATGATTTTCTAGCATAGTTAAACTGACTTGAATTAAGCAGATTCATCTTAAAAGATCAATTTTAAGATTTTTTTTACTTAATAAGATATTCCATCCTGATTTATCTTATCTCGATATTACAACTTATTCTAACTTATTCTATTCTTATAAATACTTGAAACTCGTGTTTTCTGCTTAGAACAAGATTCATATTTCGTCTTGTTTTAAGAAAACTTGGTAAGTGAAAATTTCACTTAAAATAGAGCATTTTTACCTCAAAATTGGTATTTTTTTCTTATTTTTTGATAGGGCTTTTGTGCAGTGTGACCACAAACAGAGCCTAAAGGAAGTCGTTATCGCTTGTTTCCAAACGTCTTCCTGGTTTTTGACGTAAGCGTGAATAGAGCCAATGGTGCAGAAAATATAAGGCTCAACATCACACCTCTATGAATAAATATACAATACTGTGCAAAAGTTATAAGTAGGTGTGGAAAAAATGCTAATGCTCGTCAAAGGTCTCACAATAATATCGTGGAGCATCACAATATATCGAATCCCAAGTCTCTTTGCTTAAATGAACAGTTCTGATGCTTGAATAGCTAAAAAAAACAGAGAGAACTACATAGACCATGATCCTTTGCTCCGTTTCAGTGCAGACGACATGAAGAATGAATGACATGAACTGTTCTAAGCACTTTTACATCTTCATTCTTTGGATTACGTCTTGTGAAGGCGTTTTTAGAGGAAAAAGTCGCAGATTCGCCACAAAATATTGCAATAAATCTGGTACGGTGAGATGTACAGTACTGTGCAAAAGTTTTGGGCAAACAGTCATTATTTTCTCACACCTGCCCAAACCTTTTGCACAGTACTATAAGTGAGAATGCATTAGTCTTACACAGAGAGAGTTTTTCCGGGCACTCAAATGTGCTTTACAGTTTCATGCATTATTCAGTCACCAACTCAGGCACTAATTGATGATCATGAACCATCTGCATCTAAAGACCTCAGGGACCGGCCTCCTGCTCTAGTCCTGGTTTAGTCCTGGTTTAGTCCTGGTTTAGTCCTGGTTTAGTCCCGGCCTCCTGCTGGTCCCAGAGTCAGGACTAAACTCGGGGACTCTGGCTCTGTTTCAATCCAGGATAAAAACGGTTCTGTTCATCTGCGTCCGACTGACAGATTTTATTTCTCACTCCACACTCTTCTTCTCTCTAATTTAATGTCTGTGTATTTTAATTTTATGATGATGATTATTTATGTTTTGGTTTGTTTGTATTGTGATTTTAATGTATTTCTTATTCTGTAAAGCATTGTGTGTGCGTGTGCTGTACAAATAAACCTGCCTTACCTTTAGTCAGACTTTAAATAAGAAACTGTTTTGATGTGATACAGCGCGAACATAAATGCACCGATCCTTATTAAAGGTGCGGTGCTCAGTCAAATAAAACTTTCTCAGTGATTCATTTCATTGTCCTGCGACTGTGACCTCTGCTCTGAAAAGTCCATTGTTGTCCATTTTCTGCTTGTCATTGTTTGTTTTTGCTCGATGTAGAGATTAAACCTGCCCTTCTGAAGGCGACGCAACCCTATTCACAGAGGGAATTATTGTATTTTTGACACCCGCAATGAATAAATGTACGACTTTTATCGCTGTGTTTTATTTATATAGACGTTTTATCTTTTATTTTTATTTTAACAGTGTCTTTTTCTCGTGTTCATGCTCTGTGGTTTGTGTTTTTAACGTTTTCACCGGTGTTTCCTTCACCTCCGCACAATTAGCCAAATCAAAACTAGGGCTGCAACAACTAATCGATTAAATCGATTAAAGTCGACTATTAAAATAGTTGGCAACTAATTTAGTAATCAATTAGTTGACTAGTTCACGTGACAAAGTCCAAGCGGGAGAATCGGGTGTTGTGAGATGTGTCTATATTGTGTCTATAGCTCAGTGCAGGAGAGAGAGAGAGGGTGAGTGATTGCGTGTGCGCGCCGGGGGCGCGCTGGATGTATGTCCGCGCGGAGCAGTGGAGCCGGGTCTCGCTCCGTGTGTGTGTCCGCGTGTGCTCTCAGGGATCGGGCACGGCGATCGGGCACGTAGAGGGTAAAAGGTGCTACTCCTACAGTGTAGTGAGCTAATAAAGCCCCACTCTGCAGCGAAACTGCCTCCTTTTATTTACATTTTCATACACCGCAAACGCACGAGGTCCTCAAGGGAGTTAACCCCGGAGGGAAGCAATCCCCGGCCCTGGAGAAGACGATTTCCCCTGTGCTCCCCAACCACGGTTAGGGGGCGAGAACAGGAAAGGTTAACACGGGGGAAAAAAAGAGGACACTTGAGAAATGGCGTCTCCCCTTTAAAATCAGTCGGACTCTGGTGAGGTTTCACAAACATATTGGCAACCTTTTTTGACATGAAAAGTAGTTGGGTTGCATTACTGGTACAAGTTAATAGGAACGTTTTAATCACAACGTATTGTTTGACACTATACAAGTTAAACCGAAGTTGCTTGGTGTTAGCTAGTTAGCACATATTAGCCGCGATTGCATTGGAACAATGTGTTTCTAAGCCATTAACTAGTCCAGTTAACCTCTTAAACCCTCTGTGATTCGCTGGTGCTCCTGTCCATCACAGAGTGTGCGGTACAAGCCCACGAACACCGTGATTGGTCAAAGCTTTGTTGATCTGACCGCGTGCGTAATAGAGAGAGGGGTTGGCAGAGCGAGCACAGCTTCTGTGCGTAAACCCAGGACGCACGGCTAACTTACTTTTAGCACAGTTTTGGAGCACTTTCCTTATTTTTATCCGATTAATAATCGATTAGTTGAAAAATAATCGCCAGATTAATCGATTATGAAAATAATCGTTAGTTGCAGCCCTAATCAAAACTATCCCCTTCCGCCCTGATCTGGAAAAAAGTCCTCGACGTTCATCTTCTCCCGTCCAGACTATTGCAGCTCCCTCCTCTCCGGCCTCTCCTGTGTGTTTTAGAATTGATTTTAGGATTTTACTGATCACTTTTAAAGCTCGTTCGGGGTTTTGCACCAAGTTACATTTCAGAACTTTTGACTTTTCACCCCGTACGAGCCTCCAGCATCTCCGCCTTAGATCCTCGGGCAGGTCCCTGTGGATGCTCCGAAGTCCAGACTCCGGACTAAAGGTGATGGAGCCTTTTCAGTCCGGGGCCTCGACTCTGGAACGACCTGCCTGAGGAGATAAGGCTGCACCATCAGGATCGACTTTTAAATCGCTTCTTAAAACCCTTTTTTATCGGTTGGTCTCCTTTAACTGGTTTTAGTTCTTTTTATTGCCCAATTCTTTCATTCTATCTCTTTTATTTATTAGAATGAATCTGATTTGTTGCATCATCGGCTGTTTTTTTGGTTCATGTGCTATTTTTATGTGTTTTGTTTTGCTCATCGCAGCTTGTACAGCACTTATTATTATTATTATTATTATTATTATTATTATTATTATTATTATGTTACTGCAAAGGGCAAATAAACAGAACTGAACTGAGGAAAGTAACTTTAAAACAAACAAAATGCTGCAGAAACAAACCAGGTCTGGGAACAGAGGATTAGTGTTCAGAGCCTCAACACAGGGTCTAAAGGATTAGAAACCAGCAGAAAACAGGCAGAAAACCAGGACTAAACCAGGTCTAAATCAGGACTAAACCAGGAAAAAACCAGGACTAAACCAGGTCTAAACCAGGACTAAACCAGGACTAAACCCAGGTCTAAAACAGGAATAAATCAGGTCTAAACCAGGACTAAACCAGGTCTAAATCAGGACTAAACAAGGACTAAACCAGGTCTAAACCAGGACTAAACCAGGACTAAACCCAGGTCTAAAACAGGAATAAATCAGGTCTAAACCAGGACTAAACCAGGTCTAAATCAGGACTAAACAAGGACTAAACCAGGACTAAGCCAGGAATAAACCAAGACTAAACCAGGTCTAAATCAGGACTAAACCCAGACTAAACCAGGTCTAAATCAAGACTAAACCCAGACTAAACCAGGTCTAAATCAAGACTAAACCAGGACTAAACCAGGTCTAAACCAGGACTAAACCAGGTCTAAACCAGGACTAAACCAGGTCTAAACAAGGACTAAACCAGGACTAAACCAGGTCTAAACCAGGACTAAACCAGGTCTAAATCAGGACTAAACCAGGACTAAACCAGGTCTAAACCAGGACTAAACCAGGACTAAACCAGGACTAAACTAGGACTAAACCAGGTCTAAACCAGGACTAAACCAGGACCAAACCAGGTCTAAACCAGGTCTAAACCAGGTCTAAACCAGGACTAAACCAAGTCTAAATCAGGACTAAACCAGGTCTAAATCAGGACTAAACCAGGACTAAACCAGGTCTAAACCAGGTCTAAACCAGGACTAAACCAGGTCTAAACCAGGACTAAACCAGGTCTAAATCAGGACTAAAACAGGTCTAAACCAGGACTAAACCAGGACTAAACCTGGTCTAAACCAGGACTAAACCAGGTCTAAATTAGGTCTGAACCAGGACTAAACCAGGTCTAAACCAGGTCTAAATCAGGTCTAAACCAGGACTAAACTAGGTCTCAATCAGGTCTAAACCAGGACTAAACCAGGACTAAACCAGGATTAAACCAGGTCTAAACCAGGTTTAAACCAGGTCTAAACCAGGTCTAAACCAGGTCCCAATCAGGTCTAAACCAGGACTAAACCAGGACTAAACCAGGTCTAAACCAAGACTAAACCAAGTCTAAACCAGGTTTAAAACAGGACTAAACCAGATCTAAACCCAGGTCTAAACCAGGACTAAACCAGGTCTAAACCAGAGCTAAACAAGGACTAACTCTAAATCAGGACTAAAAGAGACCTAAACCAGGTCTAAATACAGAAATGAAGCGTTCGAACTCGGCACTCACACAAACACTCCCACACTGACCTATGGGTTTCACGCTGTTGGTGCATCCTGAAACAAACGGGGAACACGACCGTCACTGTTACCACGGAAACAATGAACAAGTCAAAATAAATTAAAATAAAATGAAAATGAATTCAAACAAGACCTCGATGAGCATAAAGAGATCTCAGAGTTACATGTGTGGAACAATCTGAGACTAAAGCAGTGAGAAATAATAAAAACAGACGGACTTCAAGAAGGAAAACAGAGGCCTACAAAAAATACATAAAGTAAATGATTAAAACACGAAAATATACTTTTTGTTGTTAATTTGCATAGATGTATTTGTACCACCTGTGACACTGGACATGTTATAAATATGACGGGAAATGGTAGTAAAATGGTGATTGAGTAGAAGGACAGGATAATACAGGCGACTGACCAGAAGACTAAATGTAAAGCTGAACTCGGGCACTTTTGAAGCTAAAGTCCGTTACTAGAGGTGGTTGAATTCTGTCAGAAGCCAAAAAACGGCACAGATCAGTGTTTCCTCGGCAGAGATCTCACTGTGGCAGTGAGTCTGAAGAAGCTTAACTCCACTTTAACCCATCTGACAACAGCCACGAGTCTAACAAACAAAACGCTCTGCCTGGTTCACTCATTAGTGTCTGGAAACGTTAGAAAACAACTTTATAAGCACCTCACACTTCCCTCTGTTGATTTCCCACTGCACAGGCCAAAGCCCAAAAGACTCGATCGCTGATGTCGTTTCTAATCCCATTTATTTACGAGTGAATTATAATTTTTGAAAAACACAAAAAAATACATTCCTGAACCATTTTCTTTCAACAACTTTCAGTTTCTCTTCTTCTTCACCGTCAGTAGTCGATCTTCACTTGTTGCTTCTGGCGCTCGAGCCTCTCGCCGCCGCTGGAGTCGACAATCGAGTCTTTTGGGCTTTGGCCTGTGCAGTGGGAAATCAATAAGGTAATGCTAAGGCTGCTTATAAAGTTGTTTTCTAACGTTTCCAGACACTAATGAGTGAACCAGGCAGAGCGTTTTGTTTGTTAGACTCGTGGCTGTTGTAAGATGGGTTAAAGTGGTGTTAAGCTTCTTCAGTGTGAAGCAAATTGGTGTTTTACATGGAAGTTCAGAACTTGCCCCCATCACTACACTAGTTCAGAACTTGCCCCCATCACTACACTAGTTTGTTGCCTTGACAGACTCACTGCCACAGCGAGATCTCCACCGAGGAAACACTGATCTGTGCCGTTTTTTGGCTTCTGACAGAATTCCACCACCTCTAGAAACGAACTTTAGCTTCAAACGTGTCGGAGTTCAACTTTAAGAACAAAAAACAATGAAATGGGAAAACAGTTTGTTATTTCATTATTAAAAACAGATTTCGACCTCTGTTTCCAATATTTAATTTAAAGTTTATTTCAAATAACACAATTAAAAAACAGTCTCGGTGCCTATTTTAATTTTGATATTTTATTCTCTGCTTTATTTCTCCCAGAAGTCGACTGAACAAAGGAGTTTATCGCTGCCTCCTGGAGTTCAACATTCACTTTCTAAGACGCGAACGTAAATAAACCCGTCGCTATAAAAGAGGACGACATGTTCGTCCACAAAACTGCAACGATTTTTCAGGTACATCCTTCTAACAGCAGAACTCTGACACTAAACCGGAATAATGAAATTTACTTTACTTTAATCATCTACTTTCTGACCGATGTTCTAATGTTTTTTTCATCACAAAACAGACCTGGAGTTGTGTTTTGTTTCGTTCACACACGTTTAAACGCACAAACAAACGCTGCAGATTCAGGCTGAGCTCTTCTCTCGAACGGCAAACACCCTGTTCCACCTTGTGATGTCACGTGGCAATACAGGAAGTGCTCCACTGTGCTTTTAAAACCCGCTTTCAATACTTCATTTGGATAATTTCACAGCCCCTGGAATTGCCGATCTTTACTGGACTGAAGGTGAAAGGAGCTGTTCAATTGGAAACTACAGCTAGACGACAAATAATAAACGTGTGATTGAAACGAAACAGAAGTCTGGGTGTTTCTGAGGAGGTAACGGCTCAGTTTTGTGTCAGACCTTCGGTATTCGGGGGTTTTAATGTGGCTCTGGGCCATGTTACGTAAGCCCGTTCTGTCTGAAGGAGCAGAGAAACGTGAAACCTGAACCGCGGCTCACAGCGTGTCATTCACACACGGAGTTTTCTATGACCGGAGGCGGAGGACGGAGCTACTCTTACCGAGGAAATACGACTTCTCTGAGCAGTTTTCAGACACGGTTACTCCTCGTACTTTTGTCTGAACGCGTGACTCGTGTTTGAGGGAAAGTCGTGTCTACAAACGACAAAGGAAAATGTGGCTTATCAACGCCCACAGCTGCCAGCACTAAAAGATGAGTCTGTTTTGATCCATCCATCCATCCATCTTCTTCCGCTTATCCGGGGCCGGGTCGCAGGGGCAGCAGTCTAAGCAGGGGCTCCCAAGCTTCCTTCTCCCCAGCCACTTCCTCCAGCTCCTCCGGACGGACCCCGAGGTGTTCCCAGGCCAGCCGAGAGACATAGTCCCTCCAGCGTGTCCTGGGTCTTCCCCGGGGCCTCCTACCGGTGGGACATGCCCAGAACACCTCCCGAGGGAGGCGTCCAGGAGGCATCCGGACCAGATGCCCGAACCACCTCAGCTGGCTCCTCTCGACGTGGAGGAGCAGCGACTCTACTCCGAGCTCCTCCCGTGTGACCGAGCTCCTCACCCTATCTCTAAGGGAGCGCCCGGCCACTCTGCGGAGGAAACTCATTTCGGCCGCTTGTATCTGCGATCTCGTTCTTTCGGTCATTACCCAGAGCTCATGACCATAGGTGAGGGTAGGAACGTAGATTGACCGGTAAATCGAGAGCTTCGCCTTTCGGCTCAGCTCCCTCTTCACCACAACGGTCCGATACAGCGACTGCATCACTGCCGACGCCACACCGATCCGCCTGTCAATCTCGCGCTCCATCCTCCCCTCACTCGTGAACAAGACCCCGAGATACTTGAACTCCTCCACTTGAGGCAGAGACTCCCCACCCACCCGGAGAGGGCAATCCACCTTTTTCCGGTCGAGAACCATAGCCTCGGATTTGGAACAGCTGATGAAGCCCCTAATGACGATGAGCCTGTTTTGATGTTGTGATCAAATGTTATGTTGTGATGTCTTATTCTTTCCTAACTGTACAGTAAGTGTATGTATATGTGTCTTGTATTACTGTATATTGTACAGGTATCGTGTGCTCTGTGCTCCCTTCATTTTTTTATTGATTTTTGTTTTTCTTCTTCTTTCCCCTTGTATACATGTATTTTATTGCCTTTTTATATCATGGCCAGGGGACTACGGCTGAAAACTGGCTAATTCTGGCTTTTTTTTAACCATGTGTAATCATGTGTTTTATGAAATTGCACTGTCCCCTTTCAAATAAACTAAAAAAAAAGAAAGAAAAAAAAGCTTTACGGTATGAAATGATCTGAACATCCTCAGATCGGGGACGCCTTGGGGTCTTAAAAAGTCTTAAATTAGTCGTCCAAGTCTTATTTCTTTCACAAATGTCTTTTATTTGCCTAGTTTTGCCAGTGTAAGACAAGACAAAGTTTAGTTTGTCTTGTTAGAATGTTACAAATGATTTGTTTGGCCATTTTACAGCAACGCACACGGCTATAAATGAGTTCTGAATGAGATTTTATAACAAAAGTATTTTTTGTTATTTAAAGCGGTGGATCAGGTGTTTTTCGCTCACATAATGGGCGCGATGTTGGTCTTAATTATCATTTAAGTGTCTTTAAAAGGTCTTTAAAACCTCTTAAATTTGGGGTGGTCAAACCTGGAGATGTCCTGTCGATAATTGGCGACCAGATTATGTCCATTTCTGTTGTGAACTTCCAACCTGAATAAAAATTTTTAAAAAATCACAAATAAATAAGATGTTACTTGCAAATACAGGAGTTACTCGATTAAAGGCCGTCGCACTACAGGGTTTTAAACGATTTTTAAACGTGCGACAAAAAGCGCAAACACGACAGACACGAGGGGAAACTGATGAGACTAAAAATCTCTGATCACAAACACTGCAGCGGGATCTGTGTGCGGACCACCGGAAAAAACTATATCTGTGCGAGTTAAAATGACTTAAATTCAGGACATTTTACTTTGTTTGAGTGGATTTAATTTGACAAGCAAAATGATCCGCCGGTGGAATAAGTGTTTGTTCTTAAATCAAGCAACATTTGATTTTGTTTCGTATTTTAAGTGCAAAAAATTGTTGTTTTTCTAATGCATTTTCATATTTTAAGTACAAAAATCTATTCCACTGGCAGATGGTTTTATTTGTCAAGTGAAATTTACTCAAATCAGGGTAAAACTTTCTTAATTCAAGTCATCTTAACTTGGCTAGATTTAGTTTTTTGGCAGTGTAACGATATCCAAGTCTCACGATACGGTCTGAACCTCACGATACGATATTTATTGCGATATCGTGGGGAGGCTCACGATATTACGATATTCTACAGAATAACAAGACAAGATATTCTAAAATGCTTCGTCATTTGGTACATTTATTGTCATTAGGGACGGAACGAAATCCAAATCTCTCGATATTTTCACCATAAACATCTCACGGTACCAGATTTATTACAATATTTTGACTGTGAATCTGCTCCTTTTTCCTCTAAAAATGCTTCACAAGACTTAATCCAAAGAATGAAGATGTAAAAGTGCTTAGAACAGTTATTTCTTCATGTCGTCTGCACTGAAACGGAGCAAAGGATCATGGTCTATGTAGTTCCCTCTGTTTTTTTTTAGCTATTTCTGCATCAGAACTGTTAATTTACGCAAAGAGACTTGGGATTCGATATATTGCGATGCTCCGCGATATTACTGTGAGACCTTTGACGATACGATATCACCAGATTTACGTTATTGTTACACCCCTAGTGAGGAACTATCGCCTTTTTACTTTTAAACAACGCCTGAAACTGGAAGAATCGCGCAGTTTTGTGGACCGGGGTCATTATTCGTGGGGGAGGATCTCAAATACTTAAAGACGCACTGTGTAACCTTCCTGGTGGAGGGTCCGTCACCATGGAGACGACGTTGCTTTGCCTGGATTTGCTCACAGTACGGCATTAAACCTCTCTCTTAAGCCCCCAAGCTGATTTACAGGTCAGATCTGAGGAGAGGAGTGCTCGCTTACGGCAGAATCCGTGTTTTTTCAAGGTATTAAAAAAAACAAACACACACCTGCAATTGAATAATCATCTATTTTAATGTCGTACTGTGCGGGAACAATGTCACCGCTTTGTCTGGAATGTTCCGCAGCGCGACATTACGTAAACCGTAAATATCACTACGGAAACCAAACCAGAGCTGCAGGTCGGGTCTGCGGAGAGTCGACCCCGCCCGTTTTTCCAGGTATTTCTGAGTTACAAAACCACCTGTAACGGAATAAATAATAATAATAAGGCCCTGGAGCTGCGTAAAGTCACACTGAGGGACATTTCAGGCAGAGCAACGTCCACGGAAAGAAAGCATTTGACGGACACTGCTCCAGAAAAGTTACACAATGCAGCTTTAACAGACAAAGTTGCACAGAGCACCTTTAAAAATCACTCTCTTACATGAGTTATTTCTTGGACTATACTTTGCACTTCACTTTGTACTTGAATAATATGATCTTTTTGTATCTTGAGTACAATTCTTGGCTGCTCTAACACGGAGAAAAGGATCTGAAAAACCCTCTACCTCCACCAGAAAAGTTACACAGTGCACCTTTAATAATGACTCGATTATCACAACGGCAGGAAGTGCTTTTCTCTGGCAAAATCCCTGTGGAAAAGTGTCGCGTATTTTTGAGCAGCTCCGTAAATCTGCCCCGACGCCAAATCTTCACCCAACGAGGCCGACGAAGAACAGATTCTGTCCACGAAGAATTTACTCACGACGATCGAGGGAAGAAAGACGAAAACTTAAAGGAAACGACGACGACGAGCATCAGTGAAACGACTGAGCAACACTAACGTTATGGTCCTGAAGAGAACAGAAATAACTTGTTCACGAGGTATCTGAGAGTGTTGAAATGTGTCGGTTTTGAAGCTCGTTTTGGTTCTTTCTCGTTGGTTAGCGATTAGCTGCTGTAGCTCGCACACATAAACAGGCTGTTTTCTCTTCTGTTAGCGACTGTAAAGTGACTATAGTGGCCGTATATATGTTACTGGACACGCACTGATATGGAAATGAGCTGTGAATAGAAGTGTGAATTATCGGCATTTCGCATTATTTACCGCGGCGCACACACATTTACCGCTAAAGGCTAATAGCGGTAGTTTACTTACAGAACTTTCTTTACTGGCGTGAATATCGTACAAAAACACCATTAGGCCGAACTACTGTCTTTAAATATGACGTAAAGAGGCAGAAGAACAATAAATGTTGCCTAAATAAACCCGACTGAAAATCCAATAGAGCCAAAAATAAGTTTTCTAAACAACTGAAGATTTACAATGACTTTTTACGTCATATATTGTCAATATATCGGCAGCTCCAACCCCCATTTTATCGGTATCATATTGTTCACAACAAAATCCGTATCATTCGGGCCCTACTCTGGAGTTAAAGTGGTTTTAGACTTCACTAATGCCGATAACAGTTCCTGAAAGAGCCTCGTAATGTGTGTAAAATGGAACAGAACAGAAAAAACACAAACCTTTTTGCTAAAGCTGAAATACGCACATTTATCGCGTTATTGTTTGTAAAATATCGCGAGTCACGTGACCCAGTGACGTCAGAGGCTGAGTTCCGAACACGGAGGTTTTGTCGACAGATGCTGCTGCGCCTCGGCATTCACTCTTTTTCCACCACCGTGGTAAAAACGTGTGGGCGTTGAAACACTCACAAAGTCGGGGCGTCGCTTCGTAAATCACCGCACCCAGAAAAGGACGAGGAAAAGCACAACGAACGGATCAGACTCCGATATTTCTTGATAAAGCACAATATAATTCATAGGAAAAACCGGCTCTTGAGCACGACATCGCCACATTCGACAATCTGAAAACCTGCAATACTTAGAATTTGGTTTCATTTTTTTCTTTCTTTTTTACGGTCGTGTTGTGAGTTTCACCAAATAATTCAGATTTTGTTAAACGGTGAATTTGTTTACTTTGTTCAATTTGTTTTGCAGTTTCTAAGTTCTTTAAAGTTCTCTAGAAAGAACAAAGAGCTCAGCGTTAGTGTTCGTAAACTCAGTGTCTTTAAAATGTATGAAGTTTGCACCGGACAAAGTTTAACTGTGTCACCTAAAAGTCGATTAAAGCAACTTCACTGCCAAAAAACTAAATCCAGCCAAGTTAAGATGACTCGAATTAAGAAAGTTTAAACATGATTTGAGTAGATTTCACTTGACGTAGTAAAATGTGCCAAATCTGCCAGTGGAACAAGACTTTTTGTGCTTGAAAATACGTCTGGCGACACTTAAAATAAGAAAAGCGACAACTTTTTGCACTTAAAATACGAAACAAAATCAAATGTTGCTTGAATTAAGGGAAAAACGCTTATTCCACTGACAGATTATTTCACTTGTCAAGATTAATCGACTCAAATAAAGTAAAATCTTCGTCGTGTTGTGTTGTGCTGGGTTAGATTTACGACTCCTCCTTTTTTACATCAGATAACGGGAAGTGACTAAGCGACTTTTACTCAAACGACGACTGCTTTTTTAATTTGACTGGTCCAGAGGTCGTTTATTTTAAGAGAACTTGTCAAATAAAATGGTCTTGCTGCATGGACAGAGAATTTCACTACTTTTAAGTCAATTTCTTCTAGATTTAAGTGTTTATATCCAAGTTTTTGCAGCGTGTGAACTGTCTATAGAGTTTTTATCGTCTGCACTGGGAAAAAAACAATATCTAGGAAAGATAAAATGACTTAATTTAAGAACATTTTACTTTATTTGAGCAGATTCAAATTTGACTTGAGTGAAATGTTCTTATTTTCAATGCAAAAAGTTGTCGTTTTTCTTATTTTAAGTGTAGCAAGATGTATTTTTATAGGTTAAGTAGAAAAATCTTGCTGCACTGGCGGATCGTTTTATTTGTCAAGTAAAATTTACTCAAATCACGGTAAAACTTTCTTAATCCACGTCATTTCAGTTTGACTAGATTTAGTTTTTTTGCATTGTACTTAGAGTTTTTCAGCACTTTTTCCACCTCTGGTCTTGTTTATTTTAAGAAAACTCGTCCAGTAAAATGATCTTGCTGCACCGACAGATCATTTCACTACTTTTAAGTGATTTTCTGACAGATTTAAGTGTTTATTTCTCACATTTTGGACAAGCTTTTCTGCAGCGTGTGAACTGTCTGGAGGTTTTAGCGTCCGGGAATGCTGGTGCGCTGTTAGCATGCTAGTTGTTGCTATTTTTTTCCTCATTAATCTCCCTTTCCCTTCTCCTTCTCTCTCTACTAAATCCTTCTCTCTCTACATTCATCTTTCTCTTAACTCTCCTTGTCCTTTCTCTCTCTCTTCCTCCATTCACTGCAAATTTCTCTGATCTGACCAAGATTTTAACACTTATCTCAGGTTTTCGGTCTTGTTTTCAGGTTTATTATCGATTTACTCGCTCTGAATTGGTTGTATCATCTTCAAAACTGTCACGTATATTTCTTTCATGGCACAACTCAGTAAAAAAATCTTAAATTTAGGCGATAAATGATAAAAGAAGAAGCTACAATCCATTTACCAGAGTTTCCCCTAAAACACTTCACTTGCTTTTAGATTCAGTGATGCAGATTTGCTTGTTTATCTAAAACTTTGCATCCACACTGCAAAAAAGGCCTATCAAAAATAAGAAAAAATACAAATTTTGAGGTAAAAATGCTCTATTTTAAGTGAAATTCTCTGCCAGTGCAGTAAGACATTTTCACTTACCAAGTTTTCTTAAAACAAGACGAAATATGAATCTTGTTCTAAGCAGAAAACACGAGTTTCAAGTATTTATGGCAAGATTTTTCACCTTATTGGTTTGAGAAGGAAGTTAAAGAGGCTTAACCTGGACTGAGTTAATATAAAAAGTGCTTAGAATAAGATAAATCAGGATGGAATATCTTGAAACAAGTAAAAAAAATCTCATTTTACCAAGTAAAAAAAATCTTAAAATTGCTCTTTTAAGATTAATCTGCTTAATTCAAGTCAGTTTAACTATGTTAGAAAATCCTTTTTGCATCCATAAACTTATTTCCAGAGATATTTTAAAATAAACTCCCTCTAGACTAGAATTAAGAGAATTTGTCTTGCTGCATGAACAGACCATCTCACGCCTTTTAAGTCATTTTCTGTAGATTTAAGTGTTTTATAGCTTCAATTTTGCCCAAGTTTTTCTGCAGTTTACTCTTCCCTCCGCGCGTAAATGCTCCGGGCCACTTTATCTGCAGGTACAAAGTGTAACTCTCATGCGCACTCTTCTCTAAATGTCTAAACGCGAAGCTAAACCTACTTCCTCCAATGCAAAACCGCGTTATGGCTCCAAACGCGGTACGTACCCATGGTGCGCGCCGTTCCGTGCCTCTGTCCGCGCCTCTGTCCGCGCCTCTGTCCGAGCCTCTGTCCGAGCCTCTGTCCGAGCCTCTGTCCGTGCCTCTGTCCGTGCCTCTGTCCGCGTCCTGCGCCCGCTCCGCGCTTTTATACCGCGGGGGGAGCGCCGTGGTTCGCGTGACAGCGGCGGCTCCGCGGGCCCGAAGCGGCAGATCCTGCGTGACAGTCCGCGGAGGAATGCGCAGGACCGGCCCCGGAGCAGCGGCCCCTCCTCCCGCTGCAGCAACAGGAAAAGAGGCGGTTCCGGGTCCGGGTTTGGGGAGTCCGGAGTTACCGTGTCCCCCTGTCCCCGCAGATTTACACAAAACCAGGGATTTGGTCCAGTTTTATACGAGAAATGTCCCAGTGTCCCTATTTTTGACCAATTCATTACGCACCAACAGTAAAGAGGGGGACATAGGCATTTGTTTAACTAAAATACAGAAAACTGAGCTTGAAAATGACCATAAGAAATAAAAAATGCATCGAAGTCCCTCAGATTATTATGATTATGATTATTATTGTTGCTGTTGTTATAATTTATTCTAAACTTTTTAGCTACATAAGACAGTGTAGCCTATATCAGTGTATATGCACATTATTATTATTATTATTTTTTTTTTTTACATTTGTATCAATGTAAAAATAAATTTAAATAAAAAGTAATACAGATTAAACTAAAAACAAAAACTAAACTAAACACAAAAATAAACTAAAAACAAAAATTTAACTAAAAACTAAAACTAAACTAAAAACTAAAACTAAACTAAAAAGAAAAAACTAAAGTAAAAACAAAAACTAAACTAAACTAAAAACAAAAACTAAACTAAACTAAAAACAAAAACTAAGATAAAAACAAAAACTAAACTGAACTAAAAACAAAACAAAAGTAAAAAGTACTTTTCTTTACGGTTTGAGACCTGCTGAAATGGCTTAAATTAGTTTAATCTGAGCAAACCAAACACCCAAAAAACAGCAAGAAAAAATGAAGAAATCACTTGGATCATTTGGTTCATCATAATCGTGGCTAAAGTGACGTCCTGTTTTCATTCATTATTCAAATAGTTTTACACAACAGCTTTTGTCCGGGGCATCTGGAGTAACTGTGAAAGGAGAAACACCTCAGAGGACAAACTCCGAGACTGCAGAGAGAGAAAAGAGGGAGAGATGAGAAGAGAGGAGAGAAGGAGAGGGAGAGGAGAGGGGAGGAGAGAGAAGAGAGGAGAGGAGAGAGAAGAGAAAAGAGAGGAGAGAAGGAGAGGAGAGAAGGAGAAGAGAGGAGAGAGAGAGAAGAGAAAAGAGAGGAGAGAAGGAGAGGAGAGAAGGAGAAGAGAGAGAGGAGAGGAGAGAGAAGAGAGAGGAGAGCGAGAGAAGAGAAAGTCCCACTCCTGCAGTCTTCAGTCCCACTCCTGCAGTCTTCAGTCCCACTCCTGCAGTCTTCAGCCCCACTCCTGCAGTCTTCAGTCCCACTCCTGCAGTCTTCAGCCCCACTCCTGCAGTCTTCAGCCCCACTCCTGCAGTCTTCAGCCCCACTCCTGCAGTCTTCAGTCCCACTCCTGCAGTCTTCAGTCCCACTCCTGCAGTCTTCAGACCCACTCCTGCAGTGTTCAGTCCCACTCCTGCAGTCTTCAGCCCCACTCCTGCAGTCTTCAGCCCCACTCCTGCAGTCTTCAGTCCCACTCCTGCAGTCTTCAGCCCCACTCCTGCAGCCCCACTCCTGCAGTCTTCAGTCCCACTCCTGCAGTCTTCAGCCCCACTCCTGCAGTCTTCAGCCCCACTCCTGCAGTCTTCAGCCCCACTCCTGCAGTCTTCAGTCCCACTCCTGCAGTCTTCAGCCCCACTCCTGCAGTCTTCAGTCCCACTCCTGCAGTCTTCAGTCCCACTCCTGCAGTCTTCAGTCCCACTCCTGCAGTCTTCAGTCCCACTCCTGCAGTCTTCAGTCCCACTCCTGCAGTCTTCAGTCCCAAAAATATTCAGAAATGCAGTGATATATTTTGTATCTGGAGTAATGTCGGCAGAAGCACATTATTGTTTTGATGGTATTGTAAAAGAGACTGGGGGCAGCAACCGGAGCGTCCCAACCTCAGATCTGCCAAACTACTGTTTGGCAAAGTCACCACAGACCTGTGGATAATCACAGGGCAAAGAAAATAACTACAGCAATTGCTAAATGGGTACAAATTGCTTTACATTATGGCTTTAAAACTGCTTGAAATGCAAAATAAGACTATTTTAAACATGCAATTCAAGATCTGATTAATTGCGATTAACTATGGAATTTCTGATCTTAATAGAGATTTTAAAAATGTATCATTTGACAGCCCTAATTATTATTATTAGTAGTAGTTAGAGGTTAAAAAGATGTTAAATATTTCAGAAACCTGAGAGTCACGATGACATCAGCACATTCTAGAACCAACGCCTGGTTTTCACCTTCTAGAATCTGATGATGTCACACACTCACCTGGAGACGAGAGGCAGATTTCCCCATTAAAAACACTGTACTTTGTCATGAAATACACAAAATGTTTATTTACAAATCTTTAAAGTCATCTTTTTTATTGGTAACTAAGCCCATTCACTCGCTATAGTACAACAAAATCCTACATTTGAACTGTATTTATTTTAGCCGCCCCCATCTGTACCCATTATTATTATTGGCCAATAGAATGTTGTGATGCCATGCGGTTGCCATGGTAACTTCCACTGGAACAGGTCAAAGGCCAAAAAGGCTTTGAAGTCGCTTTGAAGTCGCTTTGAAGTCACAGGACACTTTGACATCAGTTAGTGGGGCTGACTCGAGTTCACAGAAAGTCAAACTCTGCTCTTGCTCACAACACTCATTAGAGTTATTATCTAAACACTTACACTAATGGAGTTTATTGGTAGCAGCTATGAAGGGGAACAGAAGTATGGAAGAATGCATGGAAAAGGAAGGTATACTTTTCCAACTGAGACCCAGTATGTGGGCGAGATGAAAGATGGGATGTTTCATGGTAAGGGAGTGCTGTACTTTCCAAATGGAAGTAAATATGAAGCCACTTGGGAAAATGGCATAATTAAACAGGGTGTTTTCACATTTGCCGATGGGCTGCAATATCAGGAGAAAGAGTGGGATTACTGTGATGGTCATGACCGGCGCTTTTACTCTGAAAGATGTAATGGATTCAGACCTGCAGGAGAATCCCAGCTAACTGATCGTCATCCTCCACGTGTCATCCCTGATGGCTGTTATGATTGCGGTGATGGCTTCTATGACCCCTCCACCCGTGAGGTCACCTCATATACAGGCAGACTCCTCAGAACAGCAGATGACCGTGAACATGCATGGATTGTGCGGACATGTAGGAGAGGCTGGGAGGAAGAATGGATCGGAACAAACAATGCTGTCATGTTTCAGGACAACGCACCTCAGGACATGCCACTTGCCACACTCCAGGGCATCGCACGTGACATGCCCCAGGACATGGCACCTGATGCGTCCCAAGACAAGGCACCTGACGTGCCCCAGGACATCTCAACTGATGTGCCCCCAGGACATGGCCCCTGGCATCCATGACATCGCACCTGATGCGCTCCAAGTCACTGCATCTGATGCGCTTCAGGATATGATACCTGACACACCCCAGGACATAGTACCTGACACACTCGAGGACATAGTACCTGACACACGCCAGGACATGGCCCGAGTGTCGTAAAAAAAAATTTTTTAAAAACCGACCCTGAAGCCGCACACTGCATGATTCGAGCCATGTTCAAAAAACTGGTTCCCAAACTCAAGCACCTTCCTGATAATGACCAACAGGTGGCAATTGTGCAGAGTCTCCGGAAAGTGGAGAAGGAGCTTGAGATGCCCGAGAACTGCGAGCTCAGCGTCAAAGACCTGAAACACGTCGCTAAAACTGCTGCTGAAGTCCTTCATAAAGAGATGGGCTGTGAGCTGCTGTCTATGATGTTCTACGACAGGAACACAGAGTTCATCGAGATCGCGGTGAAGACACATCTCGAACATGAACTCCGCAGCTTCGTGGACGAGCCTAAGACAGCACGAGCACGTTTAGGACTGAGGAATCTCTTCAGGAGCAATTTAATCCGTAAAGGTCCACTCAGCTCCTACCTGCTGTCGGGGCCGGTCCACTAATTCAACCATAGGACCCCCCCACCCCTATCCCCACCCCCACCCCCCAAACGTCTCCCCTGACCTCCAACCCCCAGCCCCACCTCTAACCAGGCCCACTGACAACATTTTGTGGGCCTGGGGAAAGAAGCCTCACACGGGCCCCTCTCTGATTTAAATTCAGAAGAAGAGGATCCACTTCTGGGCCCCTAAGACCCTGGGGCCTGGAACAACCCTTTGCCCCCCCTGTTGACTCCCCTGCCCCTAACCCCCTGACCCCTCCCCTGTCAGCACCTGTCACCTCCCCAAACACCTACATTTTATTATGTTTAAATGGATGGGACAGATATAAAGCACTAAAATAATTTAGCACTTTTAAAATTCACACCAAGGAATTAAAAAGATTTTTTGGTGTGAATTACTGAATCAAAATATTGCATCATAAAAACATTAGATTCAGCTGACACAATACTGATACAAAAACTATATATCTGGCCCATCCAGGCATAATAATGTTTAAAAAATAATCAATTTGGCACCATTTAAATTCACCTCAGTGAATATACCAGATTTATTGAAGTGAGTGAATAAATAAATGTATAAAAACAGTTTTGTGTACTTGTATCTTTTGGATTGGTTCATGTCAAAGAGTCGTTTGAGACTGGCTCTTTTTATGTTTAATTATACATAGGCCTGTGGGGTGTCCCAGGGGTCGATCCTGGGCCCCCACCTTTTCCCTCTCTACATGCTGCCCCCTACAGGCCAGTTAATACGCAGCGATAATGTGTCCTACCACAACTACGCAGACGACACTCAGATCTATGTCTCACTGCAGCAGGACTATGGACCAGAGGACTCACTCTGCCACTGCATCCAACAGATCAGTGTGTGGATGAAAACAACTTTCTCCAGCTAAACTCAGACAAGACACAAGTCACAGTCAGAAACAGAGACAGTGTCAGCGTCACCTCCAGTGTCTCTGAAACCTGCAAATCAGGCCAGAAATCTCGGGGTAATAATGGACTCAGACTTGAACTTTAACAGCCACATCAAATCAAAAACATCTACTGCTTTTACCATCTAAAAAAAATCAAAAATCAAAAGTCTATCCATGCGTTTGTCTTTAGTAGGTTAAACTCCTGTAACAGCAGCTCGGGTCCTGACTCCAACCAGGAAGTCCGAGCACATAAGTCCTGGTCTCAGGTCTCTGCGCTGCCCCCTGTGGCTCAGAGACTTTAAAGCGGCTCTGCTCGTGCACAAGATCCTGCTGGCTGAGGGCTTGAGGCTGAGTGCAGAGGAGGAGAAGAACCTGATCGATGAGAGCCTCCAAACTCGACAGTTTACTGTGCTGCAGATTCATGTGATAAAATTAATTCTGTTTTATCTAGAGATCTGGCTCTGTTGTATGAGTGGGTAAGTATGGAGGTAGTTTTGTTCCTTTTTTATGCAAACAAAGAAAAAAAAATCCAAACAAAATATACAACTTTGAAAAAAAAAAAAAAAAAACATGTTTACATTTTTAAGCTGGAAAAATATTTCATTGAGTTCTGATTTTCTTTTATTTTAAATGTGAAATCTTTGATTGCGGGCCAAAGTTTTGTTTGCAAGTCGAAAAGTTTTGAACCTCAAAATCTTTTGCAAACCAAGAACGTTTGCTTGCAAGTTCAAATGAACGCGATGGGCGGGATCTTAAAGAGGAGAAAGGGTGGATTTCTATTGGTAGCTTGCCTCTGATTGACAGTTGGGCTGGTGCCTGCCAGGCCCTCCCGCCAACTCTTCTACTGCCTATCTGCCAAGTTACCCCGCCCCCTGAAGACGGTGTGTGAATGGGAAGAAGTCCGTTGGTGGGAAATTGGAAGGTAAGTCGCTATAATGAAATAGTTTAAAATTCTAAACAGCAAGACCATACGCTGTATTGTAAAGAGATTTGAATATAAATGTTTCCCTTGTCAGTGAGACCTAGAATGCAGTGGGCGTCTGTTTTGCACAAGCAAGACGGTGCACCAATTTACCTCATTTACTGGGCTAATACTAGAGACGGTACCTAGCTAGCTACCTAGTTTAGACTTGGTTTAGACCTGGTTTAGACCTGGTTTAGATGTGGTTTAGTCCTGTTTTAGTCCTTGTTTCTGACCTTTTTTAGTCCTGGTTTAGTCCTGGTTTAGTCCTGTTTTAGTCCTTGTTTAGACATGGGTTAGGCCTGGTTTAGACCTGGTTTAGTCCTGGTTTAGTCCTGTTTTAGTCCTGGTTTAGTCCTGGTTTAGTACTTGTTCAGTCCTGGTTTAGACCTGGGTGAGTCCTGGGTTAGACCTGGTTTAGTCCTGGTTTTAGACCTGGTTTAGACCTGGTTTAGACCTGGTTTAGTCCTGGTTTTAGACCTGGTTTAGTCCTGGTTTAGTCCTGGTTTAGTCCTGGTTTTGTACTGGTTTAGTCCTAGTTTAGACCTGGGTGAGTCCTGGGTTAGACCTGGTTTAGTCCTGGTTTTAGACCTGGTTTAGACCTGGTTTAGACCTGGTTTAGTCCTGGTTTTAGACCTGGTTTAGACCTGGTTTAGACCTGGTTTAGACCTGGTTTAGTCCTGGTTTTAGACCTGGTTTAGACCTGGTTTAGACCTGGTTTAGCCCTGGTTTAGTCCTGGTTTTGTACTGGTTTAGACCTGGTTTAGTCTTGATTGAGTCCTGGTTTAGTCCTGGTTTTCCCGCTGGTTCGTTCTGACCCACTTGTGCCTCCTCTGTCCTTGTCTCCTCTCATTCACTCACACTGCCTCCTCAGGCTAACCACTCTGCCACAGCAGCACAGGCAGAACATGCACACACACAGGCAGAACATGCACACACAGGCAGGACATGCACACACAGGCAGGACATGCACTAAACCAGGCCTAAACCGGGTCTAAACCGGGTCTAAACCAGGACTAAACCAGGCCTAAACTGGGTCTAAACCAGGACTAAACCAGGACTAAACCAGGCCTAAACTGGGTCTAAACCAGGACTAAACCAGGACTAAACCAGGTCTAAACCAGGACTAAACCAGGACTAAACCAGGACTAAACTAGGACTAAACCAGGACTAAACCAGGACTCAATCAAGACTAAAACAGGACAAAACCAGGATTAAACCAGGACTGAACCAGGACAAAACCAAATGATACATTTTTAAAATCTCTATTAAGATCAGAAATTCCATAGTTAATCGCAATTAATCAGATCTTGAATTGCATGTTTAAAATAGTCTTATTTTGCATTTCAAGCAGTTTTAAAGCCATAATGTAAAACAATTTGTACCCATTTAGCAATTGCTGTAGTTATTTTCTTTGCCCTGTGATTATCCACAGGTCTGTGGTGACTTTGCCAAACAGTAGTTTGGCAGATCTGAGGTTGGGACGCTCCGGTTGCTGCCCCCAGTCTCTTTTACAATACCATCAAAACAATAATGTGCTTCTGCCGACATTACTCCAGATACAAAATATATCACTGCATTTCTGAATATTTTTGGGACTGAAGACTGCAGGAGTGGGACTGAAGACTGCAGGAGTGGGACTGAAGACTGCAGGAGTGGGACTGAAGACTGCAGGAGTGGGGCTGAAGACTGCAGGAGTGGGACTGAAGACTGCAGGAGTGGGACTGAAGACTGCAGGAGTGGGACTGAAGACTGCAGGAGTGGGGCTGAAGACTGCAGGAGTGGGACTGAAGACTGCAGGAGTGGGACTGAAGACTGCAGGAGTGGGACTGAAGACTGCAGGAGTGGGACTGAAGACTGCAGGAGTGGGGCTGAAGACTGCAGGAGTGGGACTGAAGACTGCAGGAGTGGGACTGCAGGAGTGGGGCTGAAGACTGCAGGAGTGGGGCTGAAGACTGCAGGAGTGGGACTGCAGGAGTGGGACTGAAGACTGCAGGAGTGGGACTGAAGACTGCAGGAGTGGGACTGAAGACTGCAGGAGTGGGGCTGAAGACTGCAGGAGTGGGGCTGAAGACTGCAGGAGATCTGAACCAGGACTGAACCAGGACTGAACCAGGACTAAAACAGGTCTAAACCAGGTCTAAACCACATCTAAACCAGGTCTAAACCAGGACTAAACCAGGTCTAAACCAGGTCTAAACAACATCTAAACCAGGTCTAAACCAGGACTAAACCAGGTCTAAACCAGGACTAAACAGGGACTTGGAGCAGAGGATAAATAAAAATCTCGTCTCATGTGCAGTTCCTGGTGTGTCCAGCAGACGGCAGCATTACACAGCACAGAATGAACACTTTCCCTGAAATACTCCACAGTATGATCATTACTGTGACTATTAAACCTTTCTATCTCCATGGAAACACCCACAGGCAGAGCCACTGTGAGCGAGGGCGCCGCTCCACACACCCGACTCGTACGAACACATTTTCTGAGGCGTTTTTGAGCCATAAAAACACTTAGACACATTTTAATGTCAGAATGTGGAACTTCCCCTCCCCTCTGCCATAACGGGAACCGGGACACCCCTAAACCTACATGACCCCGCAAAACGGAGGGAGAGGAAAGGGGTGAAATGGGATTCAGCCAAAGTGTGTTTTTAAACGAGACTTAAACAGATCCACTTAATGTGAGGGCCACTTCCATACTAATAGGCCCTTCACCAGCCTCTGGCGCTCGGGCCTAATAAACCTCCAGATAGCAAAAGTGATGTACCATATTTTCCAGACCTCTCTACTTTCTGAAGCAGGAGAAAAAGTCCCAAGCCCCAGCATCCAAGAGGCCACAGCAGAGGTGAGAGAGATCTTGCTGGCTGAGGCCTTGGTGCTGTGTGGAGAGGAGGAGAGTAGCCTGATCGATGAGAGCCTCCAAACAGCCTCCTCCATTGTCAGCTCCATCACAGAGGAGCTCAGTGGGTCTTCTTCCATCATTGAAGAGGACGGCTGCGTCTGCTTTACCCCCTGTCTCTGTCTCACAAGAGTGGCTGAAAAGATCAAGGGTTACTTCACCAAGTGCTATGCAAAATCAGCACTCCTTGATGTACTGAGGGACCTCAGTACCAGCGGTGGTGTGCATCCTGCAGTGTCCCCAGAGGAGGTGATGGAAAAGGCATCTCCTCTTCTTGTGGAGCTGGTTCCTGCGGTGGGAGACGTATACGAAAATCTGCCCCTGTCCATCAGCCAGGGAAGCTTCACAGAGCTTAGTGAGACCCTGACCGATGTCATCACGACCAACATGGCTCTAGTGAAAAGCCAGCCAAGATTTAAAAGGCTCGTCCGGGTTAAAATTCAAGGCTTTCTGGACCAAATGTCTCGCTGGGTGCGCAGTCAGACACAGCTGCCCTCCCTGCAGGACCCGGTCCATAGAGCTCTGGGGGGTATCCGCAGAATAATCCTGAGGATGTCCGGTCTCCAAACAACACAAAGGCCGAGGCAACACCACCAGCTCACACACACCCAGGAGCCACTCCATCTCCCCCCTGACACCAGGGCCCAGAAGACCGGCAGTCCTGCCGTCCTTCACAGCCCACAGCCAGAGGACAGGCCTGAGCCCAGCAGAAGAAGAAGTAGGGTATCCTCTGTCTTCTGTGGTCCCTTTGGTGCCCTCAGAGACAGACAGGATAGAGTCTAAAGCTCCAGTGCCGCCTCCAGATTTGCCCAGACACTCTTCCTCAAAGAGGCCGTCCTTCCTGCTCAAACCGTAAAGCAGTGACAACTGCAACGACCTCGTGGATGAGCTGGTGTCCAAGATCTTCCAGAAAACATCTGACCCTCTGTCAGTAGATCTCTCCCGGGACCTGCTGGCACAGCTGGAGGACCAGGTTTCGCAGTGGGACGTTGTGGTGAAGCCAGGTAAATACAAAGACGTGGCCTCTGCCATGTATAAAGACCTGTGCAAAGGTCGGAAGAAGCGGCAAATTAAACATGCGGCCATCGCCCAGAGAGGCTTCAGTGCAAAGGTCCTGGACGCCGTCCACCACCGCCTGACGGAGTTCCCAAAGAAACACACCCTGCGGTCCATCATGAGCTCGGTGTGGAGCTGCGGGGCCTAATGGACTGAGAGGAGCTCCTCAGCAGCGAGCAGCTCAAAGCCTCGACGAGGAGGAGGTGGATATATTTTGATCTCAACAGCAGAAGCTCGGAGTGGTAATATCTGAACTCAGGCATGACACATTTGTTCAGATACATGGGGAATAATCGGGTTTCGGCCTTTGAGGACACACTGCTGTGTATAATAAAAAGCATGAACAAGAAAATGCATTCATTTTGTATTGTGATTTTACAAAGGGAATCTCCAACGAGTCGAGTAGAGTGTTATGGTTAAGGTACACTTAGTCTCTGTAGGGACATTTGTCCTCTGCATTTGACCCTTCCTTCTAAGGAGCTGGGTCACCTCATCCATGGGTGCCTCAGCGCTGCACCTGGGGACCCATCTCTGTGGTGGAAAACTTTTACTTTGGTTTCTGTTAAGATCTATTTAAACTAAAGAATGTATTTTATGGGTTTAGATACTGTTCACTAACAACTGCTAAAGTGTTTCTGTATTCCTGCCACATGGGATGGTGTAATCTACTGTTCCTGGGGGATCTCATTTTTCAACATGGATATCAGCGGCAGGTGTGTGGCTGAGCTTTCGGGTGGTGAACAGTACATCTGCACTGCGCCGTTTGTTCCTGGTGATGGAGACGATGACCCAGGCCACATGTGCTCCGGTTTAAAGCAGCCTTCACGTCTGACCTGTCAAAGCGGAAGGAAAGCACCAATGTCCAGCGGTCGGAAATGGCAACAGCTCTTGACCCCAGAATTAAGGACCTGAAAAGCCTCCCGAGATCTGAAAGGAGGAAGTCTGGAAGCTTCAGGCAGCTTGCGTCTCACAGGGAAATAGACCCAGATCCACCTAAAAATAAAAATAAACCTCCTGTTGGCTGATTCAGATGAAGAAGCGAACCCAGAATCGGACAGGACTGTGGATCGGTGCAGAGGTGAGGACTGAACACACAGCGGCCGACCCTTGGCACCTCTGGCAAACAAATATCTGGCTACACCTGCAGCAACGGTGCCGTGTGAAAGACTTTTCTCACTCTGTTCATACACTGATGTTACATATTACTAAGTTCATTGCTGTTATTTCAAGCTAAGAAGTACGTTTTTATAATGTTGCTATTTTATTTTTTAAGAAGCATAAGAGTGTAATATGACTCAAAGTTCTGACTCTGCTCTGCACTTTTCTGAAAGAAAATAAACGAAAGGTCAAAAAGGAAATTCTTTCTTTGTGTTTATTTGATTCTCAATTAAGAAACTGTGGTACTTGCTTTACATTATGGCTTTACAACAGAAAATGCAAAATAACACAAATTTAAACATGCAATGCAATTATAAATATATAATTTTGATACGCGACTTTGTACTAATAACTGGATAATGGTTTAAATTAGGGCTGTCAAACGATTAATTTTTTAAAATCGTGATTAACTATGAAATTTCTGAGATATATTGCGACTTAAAAAAATGTATTATGGTATGGCGCTGTCCGTCCGTCCGTCTGTCCGTCCGTCTGTCCGTCTGTCTGTTGGCACTTCAAAGCTTTGAAGTCTTTGAAGCTTTGTCCGCGCTCTAACTCGACAACCGTCTCACCTAGGAATGTCAAACTTCATGGCTGGACACCCCATGGGTCAAGGATGTTCCCTATTGATTTCAAGGTCACAGGGTCAAAGGTCAAGGTCACGGCCCGACCCTTTGCGAAAACCTGCCCGTCGCTCTTGCTAACTGTTTAAAGCTTTGTAGTGTCTTTAAGTTCCGTTGCTGCAATCTGATTGGTGGAATTCCGATTCTAGAATGTGATGATGTCATACTCATACTCCTACTGCAAGAGCCAGATTTCCCTATTGATTATATGTCCGTCTGTCTGTCCGTCTGTCCGTCTGTCCGTCTGCACCAACAATTCATCTTTAACTAGGTTTGACAAATTCTAACTTAATTCTATATACAATAATTCAAAGTACGGGCGTATTTTGCCCCGCTGGCGGAGCTCTTGTTCATTATGTTTTCAGTTTGAGCGAAGAACTCAGCAAATATGCAGGTTTTCTATTGAACATGTCATAAAGAAATTCATATTATAGCAGATCAAAAAATAGTGTAAAAACGGGCTCTTTAATCACAAATAAAATCCAGGCACTCCTAAAAAAAAGTAAAAATCGCACGAGCAAAAGTATAGTTAAAAGGCCTTTAATGGGCTCTTTAATGTTTTTTACTTTTTTTTTTTTACACTGGCAGTTGGCAAGATTGATTTTGAAAGGAGAATGAAAACAGTTAAATTGTAAACTACGCATTTGTTTCTATGAATGACTGAAGCGTTTTAATACACATTCCAGACTCTAAAATGCATAATACTTATGGGGGTCTCAGAATTATACGTACTGCATGTGCTGAGATTAACTACAATTATGTTAAATGCCCATTACCGTTGTATATGTATTATTTTGCTGCCCAACTCTGTGCACTAATAAATGGATAATAATTTCTGATTCTTAAACTTAATTTTTCCGTGAGCATTAAAGTAGCTCTTCGTTGTGTAAAGGCAGCTCACCGAAGGAAAAAGGTTGGAGACCTGTGCCCTAGTGACAGCTATGGCCCCGAGAAAGAACAGAACATTCGTGGTACACTGGCGCCCCCTGGTGGTAAGATTAGAAAGTGCAGAAAGGCAGAGCAGCAGCCAGGATCGCGTTTACGGACACTTTTTTTTTTTTTTTTAAACCGACACTAATGCTTGATCCTCGATTTCCTAATCTGTAAAATAGAAAAAATATAACCTGTAATTGTAATTTAATAAGGTGAATTTAATTTCATTTATCAGTATGGTGTCAACAGCGTCAAAAACGACAATTATTGTTACATTTCACACAAGCACCTTTATTAAAATCCCTCCCCAGAAAACATTTCAACATTATAACATTGTATTATAAATATATCTCCAATAAGTACATAGTAAATACTTTCATAATAAACGTTGCATTTCGGTCATGTGATGGTATTTCGTATATATCGTGTTACCAGGCTTACAGCAGAATGCGAAACGAAACGAAACTAAATCTGCAGAATGCGAAATCTGCAAACTGCGAAATCTGCAGAATGCGAAATCTGCAGAATGCGAAATCTGCAGAATGCGAAATGGTGTGTTTATGTTTCACCCGAAAGTACATTACACCATCTGACTTGCGCGAAGATAGATTTAGTTTAGTAGTGGTGGCGAATCATGGACTTTTTGCAAGTGCAATATATGCTGTTCAAAGGACCTAAACGGGTCAGTCTCCGTGAAGAGGACATGACACCCCAAAAAATTGGAACTATTTTTGAGGTAAGGTTAAAATGACCTTTTTCTGTTGTTGTAAACACCGTTTTCTAATAGGCGGCATTAGCTAATAACTGGAATGCTAGCCAGCACTGCCGTATGGATAGCTTTACTCGTAGGCAAGCTGTTATGTTGCAGACAAGGGATGCACAAAAAATCGTCAAGGCACACACTCCTCCAGGGACTGTAACCAATACATACTCTGTTATTAACTGTAAGTAGCTTTGGATAAAAAGTGTCAGCTAAGTGTAATGTATAATGTAATGTAAACAGGGGTTATTCTAGGCTTTCCTTATCCCAGGCTATTGTTTTCATAGTCATATTTGCCCTGCCTAAAAGATACCGCTCCATTATTGCAGTGGAATAAATAATGAACAAATCCAGGTCTTTACTGATTATTTATATTAGGCTTTTAAATTGTACATAGTTACAGTTAATGGGTGCGTGTGTGCGTGTGTGTGCGTGTGTGTGCGTGTGTGTGTGTGCGTGTGTTAGCTGACACTTTTTATCCAAAGCTACTTACAGTTAATAACAGAGTATGTATTGGATTTCGTTTCGTTTCGTTTCGCATTCTGCTGTAAGCCGTGTTACCATGGTACACAAGAGTCACCTTTGATCAGCCACGTAACTCACATCCGGGTGTGCGTCCGTGCGTCCCAGGTTGTCATGGCGACGTGAACCTGGAAAATGCTCAAGACAACAGTGACAGCGGAAAGCACTTTTACTGTATCAACACAGTAATCTTACCACCATCTCGTCTTTTTACGCACTTTACCGGGTTTACCTGCGTTTTCACAGATAGGCCATGTCCGAGGGGCGCACTTTTGACTCCTCTGGGCAGGCAGGGAGGTGAGGCGAGGCTCAGTGGCGCCCCCTAGAGGATGGGACGCTGTAGACAAAAAGCCCAACCATGAAATGATGCAACACATGACTGCAACTCAGGAAATAACATTGACTTTTTAACTTCTGAGGAAATAACATTAACATTTTAACATCTGTTAACGCTTTTAACATAATTCGAACAGTTCACACCTTTCATTTTCCACAGTCAATGTTCCCAAAGCGGTCAGAGCGGTCGGCAGTTTCAAGAGGCCGCGCTGATTTTACGCACGATTACGCACGTTTTTTTTTTTTTTTACCACAGCGCGCCTTATAGCTCGTCAAAGTGTCGCTGTTGGAATGCAAGACACGCGTCGTAACCGCTTTCTAACGTCGTGTCTGCGTTCTGCGACGATCCGAGCTCCTCAGTTTGCGGAAAAACTGCGGGAAAACTCAAAAACTGCTCATCTTCGTAAACTTTGCTCATGAGGTACTGCGTAGTGTTCTCGGGCGCCATTGCTCCGAGTGGGGGTCGCCGGTTTGCGTTGGATTCTTCGTCTACAAAGAGAATTTCGTCCGTTTTATCGCTTTCTTTGGTAGTTTTGGCCATTCTAGCCAACTGTGCCCGTTTCTTTTCTTTGTGGATGTGTTTTCTGATGGTAGATTTCACGGTGTTGCTTCTCCAGTGGCTTAGGCCCGTGTCTTGATCAACCGCAACACGGGGCAGCCTCGAACCCAGTCTAGGGTTGACAATTCTGCGCAGACAATCGGATTTTAAGTGGTGTTTAGGCTTGAAATCCATCGTTTTCCGACACATCACTGTCCAAAATAGCTTCCAGAAAAAAAGATCAGGGTCCGAGCGAGTGACTGTGCAAGTTTTCTTCACTCAAAAATTGCGATTTCAAAAAGCAAAACAAAGGAAAACTGATCGATGCAAGAAAAACAAGAGCTCCGCCAGCGGGGCAAAATACGCCCGTACTTTGAATTATTATACGCCCGTTGTGTAAGACGGGACGTATTATGGTATGGCGCTGTCCGTCCGTCCGTCTGTCTGTCTGTCCGTCTGTGGACACTTCAAAGCTTTGAAGTCTTTGAAGCTTTGTCTTCATGAAAGATCTGAACTCTCTTCTCAAATGTTCTGCTGCTGAAAGCGAGAACAACCCACATTCTCTGCTTCTTTGAGCTTTGACACATTAAAGCTTTGTAGTGTCTTTCAGTTCTGTTGCTGCAATCTGATTGGTGGAATTCCGATTCTAGAATTCTATATACAATAATTCAAAGCACGGGCGTATTTTGCCCCGCTGGCGGAGCTCTTGTCTGTTTTAAAGCCATAATGTAAAGCAATTACCACAGTTTCTTAATTGAGAATCAAATAAACACAAAGAAAGAATTTCCTTTTTGACTTTTCGTTTATTTTCTTTCAGAAAAGTGCAGAGCAGAGTCAGAACTTTGAGTCAGATTACACTCTTATGCTTCTTAAAAAATAAAATAGCAACATTATAAAAACGTACTTCTTAGCTTGAAATAACAGCAATGAACTTAGTAATATGTAACATCAGTGTATGAACAGAGTGAGAAAAGTCTTTCACACGGCACCGTTGCTGCAGGTGTAGCCAGATATTTGTTTGCCAGAGGTGCCAAGGGTCGGCCGCTGTGTGTTCAGTCCTCACCTCTGCACCGATCCACAGTCCTGTCCGATTCTGGGTTCGCTTCTTCATCTGAATCAGCCAACAGGAGGTTTATTTTTATTTTTAGGTGAATCTGGGTCTATTTCCCTGTGAGAAGCAAGCTGCCTGAAGCTTCCAGACTTCCTCCTTTCAGATCTCGGGAGGCGTTTCAGGTCCTTAATTCTGGGGTCAAGACCTGTTGCCATTTCCGACCGCTGGACATTGGTGCTTTCCTTCCGCTTTGACAGGTCAGACGTGAAGGCTGCTTTAAACCGGAGCACATGTGGCCTGGGTCATCGTCTCCATCACCAGGAACAAACGGCGCAGTGCAGGAGATGTACTGTTCACCACCCGAAAGCTCAGCCACACACCTGCCGCTGATATCCATGTTGAAGAATGAGATATTTACTGCATATACAGAACGATTTTGTACTGTAAATATACATTTATGTACCTGAAAAGATTCTTTCTGAACAGTGACTTTTAACACGGCAGCAACTGTGCTGATTAAAACAGGTCAAAAAGAGAAAAGAACCGATAATTGACCTTCATTTCTCCTGTGCAGTGAAACCACAAGTCACTTTAATCATCTCTGCCGACGCTGAGCTTACAGCAGCAGCAGGTAGAGGTCTGCGGGACACAGTCTTCAGCCCCACTCCTGCAGTCTTCAGTCCCACTCCTGCAGTCTTCAGTCCCACTCCTGCAGTCTTCAGCCCCACTCCTGCAGTCTTCAGCCCCACTCCTGCAGTCTTCAGCCCCACTCCTGCAGTCTTCAGTCCCACTCCTGCAGTCTTCAGTCCCACTCCTGCAGTCTTCAGTCCCAAAAATATTCAGAAATGCAGTGATATATTTTGTATCTGGAGTAATGTCGGCAGAAGCACATTATTGTTTTGATGGTATTGTAAAAGAGACTGGGGGCAGCAACCGGAGCGTCCCAACCTCAGATCTGCCAAACTACTGTTTGGCAAAGTCACCACAGACCTGTGGATAATTACAGGGCAAAGAAAATAACTACAGCAATTGCTAAATGTGTACAAATTGCTTTACATTATGGCTTTAAAACTGCTTGAAATGCAAAATAAGACTATTTTAAACATGCAATTCAAGATCTGATTAATTGCGATTAACTATGGAATTTCTGATCTTAATAGAGATTTTAAAAATGTATCATTTGACAGCCCTAATTATTATTATTAGTAGTAGTTAGAGGTTAAAAAGATGTTAAATATTTCAGAAACCTGAGAGTCACGATGACATCAGCACATTCTAGAACCAACGCCTGGTTTTCACCTTCTAGAATCTGATGATGTCACACACTCACCTGGAGACGAGAGGCAGATTTCTCCATTAAAAACACTGTACTTTGTCATGAAATACACAAAATGTTTATTTACAAATCTTTAAAGTCATCTTTTTTATTGGTAACTAAGCCCATTCACTCGCTATAGTACAACAAAATCCTACATTTGAACTGTATTTATTTTAGCTGCCCCCATCTGTACCCATTATTATACGCCCGTCCGTCTGTCCGTCCGTCCGTCTGTCTGTCTGTCTGTGGACACTTCAAAGCTTTGAAGTCTTTGAAGCTTTGTCTTCATGAAGAGGCAAAACATGTGGGGCATGCGCCAATATATATATATATATATATATATATATAAGGTATACTGTATTTGTGTATTTTATTGTATATTTTTGTATCGATCCATGCTGTAGGTCAGTGGTATCAATTTTATGTGACTTCAGGTTTTTTCACACTTGTTCTTTGATTTTATCTACCAGATACCAAATACAGAAATTGTTCTAACACATACATTTTCTCTTAAACAGCGATCTATGCACACAACCATGTGCATCTATGAACAACCCACATTCTCTGCTTCTTTGAGCTTTGACACATTAAAGCTTTGTAGTGTCTTTAAGTTCTGTTGCTGCAATCTGATTGGTGGAATTCCGATTCTAGAATGTGATGATGTCATACTCATACTCCTACTGCAAGAGCCAGATTTCCCTATTGATTATCCGTCTGTCTGTCTGTGGACAATTTCTTGTCCGCGCTCTAACTCGACAACCGTCTCACCTAGGAATGTCAAACTTCCAAACTGCACCAACAATTCATCTTTAACTGGGTTTGACAAATTCTAACTTAATTCTATATACAATAATTCAAAATACGGGCGTATTTTGCCCCGCTGGCGGAGCTCTTGTTATTATTGGCCAATAGAATGTTGTGATGCCATGTGGTTGCCATGGTAACTTCCACTGGAACAGGTCAAAGGCCAAAAAGGCTTTGAAGTCGCTTTGAAGTCGCTTTGAAGTCGCTTTGAAGTCGCTTTGAAGTCACAGGACACTTTGACATCAGTTAGTGGGGCTGACTCGAGTTCACAGAAAGTCAAACTCTGCTCTTGCTCACAACACTCATTAGAGTTATTACCTAAACACTTACACTATTACACAACCATGGACAAGGGTAAATCCGGCCCAGAGGAGCACTCTCCTCTCGATGAGTCCATACCGCACATCACCACTGATCAGGTCCAGCCCCTGGTGGTCATCTTCTGGGATCGAGCTACAGAACTCGCACAAACCGAGTCCAGGGAGGTCCTGGCAGAAATGTTCCTGACGGTGATCAACACCCTCTCCGAACTGATCCTGGATGGCTTCAGGAACATTGTGTTAGAGGGAGACACACGAGAGCCCCCCCTGCAGGTATCTGAGCAGGCAGTCGCAGGGGCAGTACAAGCAAGCCTCAGTGAGTGTTTTCATTCAGTGCTGGGATCCACTCACCAGTCCATTAATACTCTTTGCTCGGGGCTGATTGTAGAAGTGACGAGGAACGTAAACGCCGTCCTGGACCAGAGCCAAGTGCAGAACAAATGCCTGGTGGTCCCTGATGAGTCTACAGAGACTGTTTACACCCCACCGAAAGAGCACATAAAACACCTGGTCAGCCATGCCAGAAAAATGCTGCGCTCTTTCAAAGACAAGGTGAGGCGAGGATGTGGAGGCTGTTTTCCTACAAAACAGATGGCTACATCGCCTGAGCCCCAGGAGGAGGTCCCCAAGAGACCTGGCAGCCCGATTATACTGCCAAGATCCCCCATCAGGTCCGACAGACTCAGCACCACCTCTCTACTCTCTGAAGCAGGAGAAAAAGTCCCAAGCCCCAGCATCCAAGAGGCCACAGCAGAGGTGAGAGAGATCTTGCTGGCCGAGGCCTTGGTGCTGTGTGGAGAGGAGGAGAGTAGCCTGATCGATGAGAGCCTCCAGGCCTCCAGGCCTGAGCCCAGCAAAAGACCGAGGATTACCCGAGCAACACTGGGCCAATACACGAGTGTAGGGTATCCTCTGTCTTCTGTGGTCCCTTTGGTGCCCTCAGAGACAGACAGGATAGAGTCTAAAGCTCCAGTGCCGCCTCCAGATGTGCCCAGACACTCTTCCTCAAAGAGGCCGTCCTTCCTGCTCAAACCGTGGAGCAGTGACAACTGCAACGACCTCGTGGATGAGCTGGTGTCCAAGATCTTCCAGAAAACATCTGACCCTCTGTCAGTAGATCTCTCCCGGGACCTGCTGGCACAGCTGGAGGACCAGGTTTCGCAGTGGGACATTGTGGTGAAGCCAGGTAAGTACAAAGACGTGGCCTCTGCCGTGTATAAAGGCCTGTGCAAAGGTCGGAAGAAGCGGCAAATTAAACACGCGGCCATCGCCCAGAGAGGCTTCAGTGCAAAGGTCCTGGATGCCGTCCACCACCGCCTGACGGAGTTCCCCCTAAATTAACCCCTCCCCCCCGACAACCTCCTGGTTCCTGACTGACCTCATGGTCAGGACCCAGGTCTAATGGACTGAGAGGAGCTCCTCAGCAGCGAGCAGCTCAAAGGCTCGATGAGGAGGAGCCCCCCCCCACCTCACAAACAAACACCTGACAACCCCACCAACCCCAGCATTTAGTGTTGTATTTAATTGATTGTATTTAGTGTTGTAAATACAACACTAAATACAACAATCAATCAATTAAATATTGACAAAATTTTTTATAAATTTATAATTCTTCACATGCAAACTGCCTTGAATCCGTTTCTTGTTGCATTTATTGTCTTGTAAACTCTGTTTATAAAAGGTGTAAATAAAATATGACACTAAATACAACACTAAATACAATCAATCAATTAAATGATCAAACTAACCAGAATATGATTAGTGATCCCCGCCCCTAAACCAAGATGGCAGCATGTGCTTTGTCTGTTAAGCAGTTATCTGTGTTTTGCTGTTTTTAACATAATTTTTAAGTCATTTTATATCATTTTTATCTCTTGGCATATGACAGTTGGTACTTTTAATGGAGTATGTCTCAAATATAGGGAGATATGGACTGTGAATGTTCTTTGAAGGCTACATCCTTCTCGCACCACAACAGGCAGCGTTAATTGCCTATTGGAGCCGAGCTAACTAGCTTGAGCCTGCTACATCCAGCTGGAGACTGGGCTGTGAGGCCTGCCCCTGCTACATCTGCCTGGAGCCGAGCTAACTAGCTTGAGCCTGCTACATCCACCTGGAGACTGGGCTGGGAGGCCTGCCCCTACTACATCTGCCTGGAGCCAAGCTAACTAGCTGGAGCCTGCTACATCCACCTCACCTGGAGACTGGGCTGGGAGGCCTGCCCCTGCTACATCTGCCTGGAGCCGAGCTAACTAGCTTGAGCCTGCTACATCCACCTGGAGACTGGGTTGTGAGACCTGCCCCTGCTACATCTGCCTGGAGACGAGGTAACTAGCTTGAGCCTGCTACATCCAGCTGGAGACTGGGCTGTGAGGCCTACCCCTACTACATCTGCCTGGAGCCGAGCTAACTAGCTTGAGCCTGCTACATTCACCTGGAGACTGGGCTGGGAGGCCTGCCCCTGCTACATCTGCCTGGATAGTGGTTGGTAGCCTGGGACATGAAACCAAACAATGCTCCTCGGGTGAGTACCCATGAGAGTGTGTTGTGTTTCTGCGACACTTATTATAGTGGCACTGATTTTAATGCTGTTTTTAAGAAACCACAGATTCATCTGGTCTGGGTCTTATGCTCCCGGACAGATGTTTCCAGGGAATTACTTAAACTTCAAAATGTGTTTATTCTATATGACCTTACACTTTCGCACAGTAAAAAGATTTGCCTGGGTTCAACTTTCAGAAATACTGCTTCAAAATGTAAAGTGAAGCAAAGATTGATGATTGTTCTCCTCTTACTTTTATCTGGAAATGTGGAACCAAACCCTGGACCTGAACTTCAATGTACCCAGACCCCTGCTGATTTTAAATCAATGTCTGGCCTCAAAATTATTCATCTTAATGTACGCAGTTTACTATCTAAATGGATGCAGTCAAAATTTGGGTTAGTTCAACAGATGCGGACATTGTGTTTATCTCTGAAACATGGCTGACAAAATATATTACAAGTGATGATATTAATATAAATGGATACAATGTGTATCGTACTGACAGGCCTAAAAAAGGTGGTGGTGTAGCCATCTATGTTAAATCAAGATTCGATGCTTCAATCGTCTTGTCTGAGTCTATTTGTAAGCAGATGGAGTTTTTAGCCTTAAATGTGGAAATAGCCAAATCCCTCTCCATAACTGCTGTTGGTTGTTATAGACCTCCGTCTGCCACCAATGAACTTATAATGGCAGGAGACCTTAATTGGGATTGGCTAAACACAGCTTCTGAAGAGTTTAAATCCTTCTGTGACTCTGTAAATTTTAGCCAGTTGATCAATCAACCAACTAGGCCAAACATTAAATGCCCTAAAAAGTCCACTTTGATTGATTTAATTCTAACAAATGCCCCGCACAAGTTCTCTTCCTTGGGTGTTTTCTGCAATGACTTGAGTGACCATTGTGTAGTTGCAGCCTGCAGAGACACAAAAATCCCTAAATGTAAACCTCGTATTATTTTTAAGAGGAATTTGAAGAAATTTAATGAACAAGCCTATCATCATGACTTGTCCTTGGTTAAATGGGAACATATAGGCCTGTTGCCAGATGTTGAACTTGCTTGGACCTTTTTTAAGGAAAACTTTGAGAAAATTGTAAACAAACATGCTCCTTTAAGGAAAGTCAGAGTGAAGGGGCGAGAAAACCCCTGGTTCTCCCCAGAATTGTGTAACCCAGGTCTATATTTTAAATTATAAAATATTTGTGCATTGAAATATATAATAAATACATTAATAAGTAATCTATGGTTTCTCCCTCTCTACCTTTGAGCTGCCGCTGTCATTTTAATGTCCTTTGACATCTCGCGTGATTTGAGTTAGGTCCCGAGATTTTGCGCCGCCCCCATTCACAATATACAGACCAGACACTCACTTGGCTGTTAGGTGTGTGGCTAGTAGGACTGCGAGCAAGCTGCAGGTAACCCATTTTGCTCATTTAATCGCTTACTGTTCAACTAAGTGATCCGATTTTTAAGCGTTGTGCTCCGTAACCTTGTAGATGCCTCCGCTGCAAGTGAGACACTGACTGATCCATGTATGGAAGTAACTGAGGAATCGGTGAGTGTTGATGCTAATGCTAACCGGCGCTAATGCTAACCGGCGCTGACGCTAGCCGGCACTAGCCTTGGTTTAGCACGGGTCTAAGGTGTTATCTAGTTTATTCACACACTGAATCAATATTTACTGACCCTTTTAATCATGATTATTTGCCCTTAATAGTGATAATGATATGCAATTGTGATTAAGTACTATGCACTTTATTATTAGGGAAATGGTGCTGCAGAATTATTTTTCTATTAATATTGTACATTTAGCACCATGGCCATACCGGCTCGTCAAAGCCTGATCCTGTCAGATCTCAGAAGCTAAGCAGGGCCGGGCCTGGTTAGTACTTGGATGGGAGACCACTGGGAATTCCAGGTGCCACAGTGGGGCATCAGTGGCAAAAACTGTCGTAGTGTCCTTAGGCAAGGCACATCACCCACATTGCCTAGTATGAAAGTGGTGTGTGCGTGAGTGTTGGTGGTGGTCGGAGGGGCCGATGGTGCAGATTGGCAGCCTCGCTTCCGTCAGTCTGCCCCAGGGCAGCTGTGGCTACAATAGTAGTTTAGCACCACCGGGTCTGGAGTGAATGAATAATGCTCTGTAAAGCGTCTTTGAGTGTCCAGAAAAGCGCTATATAAAACTGATGCATTATTATTATTATTATTTAAGTTGCTTACAATTTATATTACTCATTGCAAATTATTTAATTATTAGGCATCTATTGTGTACACAGATTATTTATACATGCATGTTCTTGCACAGGCCAGGTTTTTGGACTGTTGTTGGGTTGTCCTGCTGCTGCTAATCAAAGGGCCAGCAGCCCGACTTAAGACCTGTTGACCTGGATCAGCCTACACTTCAGTGTGCGGTAGGAAGCTCTGTAGCCTTTCTGTATTTTGCTCGCTCCACCACCTCCAACGCGCTCTGGATCGGTCTCTTTTTCTTGAGACAATGGACAATGGACACTTACGTTCGTATGCTATTGGAGTAACAAATGGACGCTCAACCATCAACGGACTATAAACCAAACTCAACTCTAGCGCTCTGTGGAAACGAGCTTTAAGGACTCCTACCGTGCCTGGGATTTATCAATCTTATGAACTTCTATTGTTGCGATTACTTACAAGTGCACTTGTCTCTGTAAATATTGTACATATTCATTCAATAACATTTGGTACACTGGTAGCACCACATATCTGTGTTTTGGGTTTCATTTATCATGCATTCACCTTCCTCCTAGAGTCTGAACCATTCTTCTGATTTTTCCTATATTTTCCAAAAGTAACTAATTGTGATTCTCAAACAGTATCCAAGCAGGTGTTACAATTGTCTGATGTCGTCCATCAGCGTAATGTGGCATGGGCCAAAGCTAGAAAAAGTGATTCTGCCAGTGATTGGTCTATTTTCAGACAACTAAGAAATAAATGCACATCTCTTATTAAAAAGGCTAAATCAGAATATTACTTATCGGTCACAAGTGAGAACCTAAATAACCCATTGAAATTTTGGAAAGTTATTAAGTCTTTATCTGTGAAGAAAAGCCCCCAGGTTCTTCCCACTTTTGTTTTAAAAGACTCAGTCCCAGTTTATGACAGAACTGACGTCTTAAATAGCTTTAATAAGCATTTTGTGTCATCTGGGTCTTTGTTTGACTCTACAGGACTTGCCTCTCTGCCTTATTGTACAAACTCTCAAATGTTTTCAGGAGAACCTTTTACATTTGTACCTTTTAGTGTGCAGCAAGTTCATAAGGCTCTCAAAACACTGAATCGCAGAAAACCTCCTGGGCCAGATTTGATAGAGCCTTACTTTTTGAAAATGGCTGCTGATTTTATTGCACAGCCTCTTACAATACTTTTTAATCTATCAATTGAAAACAAAGAAATTCCTCCAGTCTGGAAGTCAGCATTTGTTGTTCCTCTCCTAAAAGGAGGTGATCCTGCAGTTTTAACTAACTACAGGCCAATATCAAATCTGTGCGTTTTGTCAAAAATTCTTGAATCCCTTGTTTGTGATCAACTTAAAGAGTTTCTATATTCTAATGATCTTCTTTCAAAACTGCAGTCAGGCTTTAGGAAAAAGCACAGTACCATCACTGCTGCTACAAAAGTGATCAATGATATACTTGTTGCTCTTAATAAAAAGCAATACTGCGCTGCACTCTTTATTGATCTGTCAAAGGCGTTTGACACTGTGGACCACACAGTCATAAAGCAAAGGCTTATCAGTTTTGGTCTGTCAGATCATGTAGTCTCCTGGTTCACTAATTATTTGAGTGACAGGACCCAATGTATCAAATATGATGGTCTGTGCTCTGAATTTGTGAGTCTCCACAAGGGGGTGCCACAGGGTTCTATATTAGGACCTCTCCTGTTCATTATGTATATTAATGATTTGGGACAAAATGTGTCCAGTGCTAACGTGCACTTTTATGCCGATGACACAATCATTTACTGCTTCGGCTCATCTCCTCTTAATGCTGTTGAATCTCTGCAGAAAGCTTTTGATGTGGTGCAGCACACACTTCTGCAGCTAAAACTAGTGCTTAATGCTGACAAAACTAAACTAATGTTGTTCTCAAACTCTAGGAAGAATCTGCAAGATGTCCCCACAGTGTCCACTCTTTAGGGAAATGAAATTGAGGTGGTTCATTTGTACAAATATCTTGGTATCTTGCTTGATGAAATTGGGTTTTTTATTCCGAAATAAATTTTGTTTTTCTTTTAAGGTTAAAAAGTGCCTTGTTACTGCAACTTTTTTATCCATTTTAGACTATGGAGACTTGCTGTATATGAATGCTTCAGCTCAATGTCTGAGCAAGATTGACTCTGTGTATCCTGCTGCTTTGAGGTTTGTTACTAATTGCAGGGCCTTGACCCACCACTGTGAACTGTATTCCCGAGTAGGATGGCCGTCTTTATCCACTAGGAGATTGACTCACTTTTACACTTTTATCTACAAGGCCATGCTTGGACTACTGCCCTCCTACATCTGTAACTTAATCACACAGAGAAGTGTTGATTCTTATAGTTTGCGTGCGAATGATCAGTTGTTGCTCTCTGTTCTGTTTGTTCGCACAGAGTTGGGAAAAAGGGCTTTTGTCTTCTCTGCCCCCTCGACATGGAACAAGCTGCAAAAGGACTGGAAATTAACAGAACTTATTTCATTGAATGGCTTTAAATCCAGACTGAGAGCACTTGAGACAGCCTCCATAAATTGTACCTGTTTTAACTAATCTGTATGTCATTTTAATTGTGTTGTAATTGTCTTTTTACTGCCTGTTTTTAACTCATTTGTATGTAATTTTAATTGTGTTGTAATTGTCTTTTTGCCTCCTCTTGGGCAGGGCTCCCTTGAAAAAGAGGTTTTTAATCTCAATGGGATGATTTCCCTGGTTAAATAAAGTTATATATATAAATATTGTCCCACTTTAACTGTATGCTTTAAACTGTACGCTGTAAACTGAACCAGGACTAATTCTTTATTCTTTATTTGGATCCCCATTAGCTTCCATCATGTGGTTGCTAATCTTCCTGGGGTCCAAAAATAAATAAATAAAAAATGCAATTTAAAATACATTGAAAACTCAAGTCACATTGCCATGATGCCCATTGACCTGTACAATAATAGAGACAGTGGTATAAAAAAACAATGATTATGAAAGGCATTGATCGTTCATATTATTGATTCTTTAAAAACATATATTTAAGTTTCCTTTTGAAAGAGCGTCTCCTTTTAATTGATCTCATATTAGTAGAGAGTGAGTTCCAGCTCACAGCTCCTCTGAAGAGGACAGTTCTTTTCATGAAGTCACTTCTGGGTTTGGGGCCAGTTACTTTACATGAGGTCACTTGGCGAGTCGCGTGTGTGTGGCACAACCCACTGTATAAAAGTCTATTGTTTAAAAAGCTGCTTCTTTTTCACTCACTACTTGATGCATGAACATCAAACTTATTTGCAGTTTTTCTTCCACCATCAACCAAGACAGTCTCTTATGCATCTCATGAACATTAGTGCGATAGGAACAGCGAAGAATGACTCAACCAGACCTAAAACAGGACTAAAACAGAACTGAACCAGGACTAAAACCAGGACTGAACTAGGACTAAACCAGGTTTCTAAACCAGATCTAAATCAGGACTAAACCAGGACTGAACTGAACCTCAACTTCATCTATCAGAAAACGACTTAAAAGCAGTGAAATGATCTGTCCAAGCAGCAAGATCGCTTTTATTCCCTTAAAATAAACGACTCTAGACAAGAATGAAGCAAGTCGAGAATAAATCTGAAAACAAGATGAAAAACCTGAAGTGCTTTTTAAAATCTTGGTCAGATCAGAGATCACCTTTAAGAACAGACCTGTGACCATAGTTAATGAGTTAGAGTTACACCTGGTTTAGACCTGGTTTAGTCCTGGTTTAGACCTGGTTTTGTCCTGGTTTAGACCTGGTTTAGATCTGGTTTAGAAACCTGGTTTAGTCCTGGTTCAGTCCTGGTTTTAGGCCTGGTTTAGACCTGGTTTAGTCCCGGTTTAGTCCTGGTCTAGTCCTGGTTTAGTCCTGTTTTAGTCCTGGTTTAGTCCTGTTTTAGTCCTGGTTTAGTCCTGGTTTAGTCCTGTTTTAGTCCTGTTTTAGTCCTGTTTTAGTCCTGGTTTAGTCCTGGCCTGACCTGGATCAGCACCAGGAGGGAGATAGATCCAGGAAAATAATGGTGAATCTGCTGCGCCTTAAGGACAAACAGCGTATAGTCACTTCAGCTAAAAAGCTGAAAGGAACCAATATCTATATAAATGAGGATTTCCCTGGATCTGTGCTTCAGAAAAGAAAAGAACTGTGGCCCAAACTTAAAGCTGCCAGAGAAAGGGGAGAAAAGGCAATGCTAAGGTATGATAAGCTTATTTTGCCTAGAGTGCAGCAATAAAATGACACTTAATTCACATATTCAAAGTTTTGTGTATTTTTTTTTTGGAGATATTGTTGATTTTAGAACATAATGTTTCAAACCAAAACCAAGAAAGGCCTGGTTTTGGCACATCTAAATATTTGCAGCATAAAAAATAAATTAAATGATATTAAGAATTTGGTGCATCGACGTTCAGTTAACATACTAGCTGTGTCTGAAACACATCTTGACGATTCTATCAAAAATCCTGAAATATTAATTGATGGGTTCAATGTGTTTAGAAAGGATAGAAATAAATTTGGTGGGGGAGTGGCCATCTTTGTGCAGAGGAACATTCCCTGCAAATCAAAACAAAATCTCATGTCCAATGACATTGAAGCTATTTGGGTGGAGGTCCATGTATCTCACACAAAACCTATGCTTGTGGTGTTGTTATAGACCCCCCGATGCAAATATGAGCTATCTGACATGTTTAGGTGATATTCTAGACAAAGCTTCAGATATTAATTGTGAAATATACTTGCTTGGTGATATGAATATTGATTGGTTGGATGACAGTTGCACAAAGAAAACAAGAGCTCCGCCAGCGGGGCAAAATACGCCCGTACTTTGAATTATTGTATATAGAATTAAGTTAGAATTTGTCAAACCTAGTTAAAGATGAATTGTTGGTGCAGTTTGGAAGATTCCAATACTGGCGTTCTATGGCACATACCGGTAAGCACAATAAGGCAGTTCACTACCAATATAATAATAACAAGTGTGAAAAAACCTGAAGTCACATAAAATTGATACCACTGACCTACAGCATGGATCGATACAAAAGTATACAATAAAATACACACCATAATACGTCCTGTTTTATCACGGGCGTATAAAAAGTTTTCTTACCTTCACTAAAGTTTGCAATCTGCATCAAATTGTGAATTTGCCAACAAGAGTTTCCACAAGCAAGTTGGGCTGTACAACTGCCACCTGCATTGACCACATTTATACTAATGTACCAGAACTGTGTACAAATATGGAGTCAGTACCAGTCGGATTCAGCGACCACAATCTTATAACAGTAACGAAGAAAGTTAAAATCCCAAGGTCGAAGGTCAATTTTAAATGTAAAAGATTTTTTACTGCATCTGCTGTTGATAATATTGTGAAAGAAATAGGGGAGCTGGATTGGAATGAGGTGTATAATGGCCAACAACCAGAGGTTTCTTTGGGTGCCTTTATGAGCTTATACTTGGGAACCGTTGATAAATATGCACCAATTAAAACGATAAGGGAAAGGAGCAGTGCAAAGTGGACAGACTCGACATTGAAGGATATGATGAAACTAAGGGATAAAGCAAAAGACAAAATAGCAGACCGATATGTCTACTCCCTGTACTTAGTAAAGTTATGGAAAAAGTCATTCATGCACAAATGTGTAACTATTTCCAGAGTAATGACTTGACTGTGTTTCAGCATGCTTACAGGAAGGCCCATTCTACCTGGCTCAGAAGTACAACTCTGAATTAGTTGGTGTGGTGATGTTGGATTTAAGTGCTGCTTTTGATGTAATAGACCACTGCATTTTATTAGGGAAACTGAAGAGTTATGGTTTTACTGCCCCTGCTGTTGCACTAATTCAAATCTATCTCTCTGACAGAACACAAATGGTATTCTACAATGGTTGTTGTTCAGACAGTAAAAGATTAGAATGTGGACTTCCACAAGGAAGCTGTTTAGCACCTCTCTTGTTTTCTGTATTTATTAACGATTTACCTTGAAGTGTGAAAGAGGCCTCAATGACAATTTATGCAGATGACTCGACAGTTTACTGTGCTGCAGATTCATGTGATAAAATTAATTGTTTTATCTAGAGATCTGGCTCTGTTGTATGAGTGGGTACGAGGAAACAAGCTTGTTCTTAACATTAATAAAACAAAAGGTATTATAATAGGGGCAAAACAAAAGTTAGCACGTGAATCAGATTTAAATTTAAGCATTGATGGGGAAAACATACAACAAGTATCAAAGCTAAACTGTTGGGTCTGGTCATTGACAGCAGCTTGTCACTTGTTAACAAAATGGGTCGAAGTATCGCTATTACAAAAAAATGTTGTCAATATGTTAAACGTGGCACTTTAGAAACAATTACCAAGTCTTTAACGTTATGCTATTTGTCGTATTGTTCTGTGGTCTTCTGCATCACAAAAAGATTTAGCTAAACTACAAGTGGCCCAAAACAAAGCAGCAAGACTCTTATATGAAAAGGCCGACTGTCCAAATGATGTTCTGCACTGAGGGATTTTATAGTTTCTGTTTGAGACGCCTCTTGTTCTTCTGCTGCTCTTTGGTCTCTGGATAAATGTACTGAGTGGTTCAGGGGCCAGATTATTGAGACATTTGAAACATAATTTGAGAAAACATAAATTACTAAAGCTTTCAAAACTTAAATTATAGTTCTTAAGACATGCAGTACCTCATGCAGTACATCATGCAGTACGTCATGCAGTACCTCATGCAGTACCACATGCAGTACCACATGCAGTACGCCATGCAGTACGCCATGCAGTACGCCATGCAGTACGCCATGCAGTACGCCATGCAGTACGTCATGCAGTACGTCATGCAGTACGTCATGTTGAGCCACTGTGGAGAAATACTGAGACATCACCACCAGAGGCCATTGTAGAGTCGTGATTCGAAGCCTTGAATCATTTGTTTCGAGTGCTTTGCTGGTTGATGAGGCTTCGTCTTGCCCATCCCTACCTTCTGGTGTGTCAGGGGGCGTGGCCATCATAATATTTTTTACTTTACTTCATGATTCACTCAACGCAAGCCCACAGTGACTGAGTCCAGAGCAGCCAGCAGCCTGATGGACCTCATTGAAGCCTGTGGAGCTCCTAAAGAAGAGAGAGGCAGGGACAGAGCGAACAAAAGAGGACTGAATACAACAGTGATAATAGTAAATGGTTCAGTAGTGGTCTTGACAAGATTTAGGTCAGGAACTTGTATTTCTTCACCCCCTTCCAAGCAACTCGCCCAGGGCTTTCTCAATTATACATATTGTGCTGAATAACAGATTATTTTAATGCCTTTGGCCATTATAAATATACAATTTTGATACGCGACTTTGCGTACTAATAACTGGATAATGGTTTAAATTAGGGCCGTCAAACGATAAATTTTTTAAAGTCGCAATATATCTCAGAAATTTCATAGTTAATCACGATTTTAAAAAATTAATCGTTTGACGGCCCTAATTTAAACCATTATCCAGTTATTAGTACAAAGTCGCGTATCAAAATTATATATTTATAATCGCATTGCATGTTTAAATTTGTGTTATTTTGCATTTTCTGTTTTAAAGCCATAATGTAAAGCAATTACCACAGTTTCTTAATTGAGAATCAAATAAACACAAAGAAAGAATTTCCTTTTTGACCTTTCGTTTATTTTCTTTCAGAAAAGTGCAGAGCAGAGTCAGAACTTTGAGTCAGATTACACTCTTATGCTTCTTAAAAAATAAAATAGCAACATTATAAAAACATACTTCTTAGCTTGAAATAACAGCAATGAACTTAATAATATGTAACATCAGTGTATGAACAGAGGTAAGGTAAGGTTTATTTATATAGCGCTTTACACAGACACATGTCCCCAAAGTGCTTTACACAGCATTTTACAGAGCATTCTTCATTCACTCCATACCCGGTGGTGGTAAGCTACTGTTATAGCCACAGTTGCCCTGGGGCAGAATGACGGAGGCATGGCTGCCAAGCCAAGTAGCGCCAACGGTCCCTCCGACCACCACCAACACTCACTCACACGGACGGACGGACGGACAGACGAACGGACGGACGGACGGACAGACAGACAGACGGACAGTGCCATATCATAATACGTCCCGTTTTATCACAGACGTATAATAATGAAACTTATAACGGAATCTGATGTTTTGGTGCAAATAAATAAAAGTTAATAAAAGTTTCAAAACGATAAAAAGACAAGAGCTCCGCCAGCGGGGCAAAATACGCCCGTACTTTGAATTATTGTATATAGAATTAAGTTAGAATTTGTCAAACCTAGTTAAAGATGAATTGTTGGTGCAGTTTGGAAGTTTGACATTCCTAGGTGAGACGGTTGTCGAGTTAGAGCGCGGACAAGAAATTGTCCACGGACAGACAGACAGACGGACAGACAGACGGACAGATAATCAATAGGGAAATCTGGCTCTTGCAGTAGGAGTATGAGTATGACATCATCACATTCTAGAATCGGAATTCCACCAATCAGACTGCAGCAACAGAACTTAAAGACACTACAAAGCTTTAAACAGTTAGCAAGAGCGACGGGTTTCGCAAAGGGTCGGGCCGTGACCTTGACCTTTGACCCTGTGACCTTGAAATCAATAGGGAACATCCTTGACCCATGGGGTGTCCAGCCATTAAGTTTGACATTCCTAGGTGAGACGGTTGTCGAGCTAGAGCGCGGACAAAGCTTTGAAGTGTCCACAGACAGACGGACGGACAGACGGACAGCGCCATACCATAATACGTCCCGTCTTATTACAACGGGCGTATAAAAACCTAAGATTGTCAAGTTCAGACCTGGTTTTCACACTAAATGAACAGAAACATCTGTTAAACCTGTGGAAGTGTTAGTTTAAAATAACCAGTATCTCAGTCCAGTGTAAGGCTTAGGACCAGAGCTATTACACTCAAACCAGTCCAAATCTGGCCCAAAGTTAGACCACTTCAGACCAAACCAAATACAAAACACATTAAAAAAAACGCCAAGACTGTCAGTTCAGACCTGGTTTTCACGCTAAATGAACAAACAAAAATCTGTTAAACCTGTAGAAGTGTTAAGACCAGAACAATTACACGCAAACCAGTTTCAATAACCCAAGATTGTCAGTTCAGACCTGGTTTTCACACTAAATGAACAGAAAAATCAGTTAAACCTGTGGAAGTGTTAGTTTAGAATAACCAGGTTTTCAGTCTAGTGTAAAAGGTTAAGACCAGAGTTTTTACACTCAAACCAGTCCAAATCTGGCCCAAAGTTAGACCAGTTCAGACAAAATCAAATACAAACCCATCAAATTCAGTAAGTCAAGGTCAGGCTCTTGGCCTGGAACTGACGAAGCAAAGTAAAAAACAAAAATAGTTAAACCTGTGGAAATGTTAGTTTGTAATCAGGGGTTTTATAGTCTCAGACTCATGAGACCATCACACGTCAGTGTTTAACTCTGGTTCACATTTAGATCAGACCAAGGAGACCAGGCAGTCTCCAAAACTGTGCCAATGTTTACAATCTGGCACACACCAGTTTAGGCCCAAAACCAAAACCTTACAGAAACACCAATCCTCGGCATATTCAGACCTTTTTTGAGATGACACGAGGTTCACAGAGAACCTCAAATACCTACTGAGTTCAAGTCTGCATGGACAGACCTCAAATACCTACAGAGTTCAAGCCTGCACGGACAGACCTCAAATACCTACCGAGTCTTAAGTCTCCATGCACAGACCAATAAAACCTGTGAAACCAGCAGCAGGAAGAAGGTTTGAACCATTACACTCAGCCTGTGTGTGGCCCAAAAGTCAAGGTGATAAATGGCTTAAATACAAAGAGTGAATTTCCCTCAAGGGAAAGTAAACATCAGCTTGATTTAAAATGTTCAGGTTTGAACATTTCTCCATCTTGTGCGATTCTCTCAGCCTCCAACCTTTGTCTTTCCTTCCTTTGGGATCCCATGATCAAAATTCAAACTCTTTGTGCCAGGTTAAGACTCATTTCCTCCAGATTAGTCCCAGGATATGTTTTGTTTGTAGGTTGTCCGCAATGCAATCCATTTTTCAAAAATGTAATTGTTTAGTCACTGTTCAGCTTTTGCACTTTTATAGATGGCTCCTCAGGGCTCCATTTTCTTTAACTTTGACGTATTTGGGTATGAAAGGTGTTTGGGTGAATTAAGTTTGTGCATCCATTTTAAATGATATAGTCTCTTTATTCATTCCATATTTTTGGGTATTTCTTCTGATTAAAAAAAAAAAAAAATTCTTGATTAGTTCAGTTACTTCATCTCTGGAGGTTTTCTCCTGTGACCTTTTTTTGGCGTTTTGACTTCAAATAGAGGTGCACATTCATTTCTCAGTAGTCCACACTCCGTATTAAGCCAAATATCCCAGAGCTAGCTGTAAAAGGTTGGATTAGCATGTTAAGGTTAGACACCACCCCACCACCACATGTAAATTATATGTCACAGTAGCATTTATCATAGCAGTACACAAATGCGGCAACAGTTTAGCTAGAATGCTAGTCTGCAAACTGCAAAACACATGTTTTAGCCTTAGCTGTATTCAAATAATAATCTAAATAGTGTGTTTATGTTTGCAAGTACATTAAGATAGACTTAGCTTTACAATGGGCAATAAATGCTTAAATCAACATGGCAATAATAAAACTGCTCCCTGTAAAAAAAGGTTAGACGCCATCCTAAAAAAATGTATGGGTTAGTAACATAATGGCAGACATTTTTTAACTTTAGCTGTGTTTGAATAAACTAGACATGAATTTAAGTAGATTTAGCTTTAACTTATGTTATAAACAAGGACAAATAAACGTTTAGCAGTTTGACAACATTGCAATAAATCTCCCTGTAAAAAAGGTTAGACACCACCCCACCACCACCACATGTAAATTATATGTCACAGTAGCGTTTAGCTTAGCAGTACAACTAAAGCTAGCATAGTTTATCTTAGCAATGTTAAAATTTAAGGGCTAGTCAGTAACATGACAGACAGGTTTTAGTCTTAGCTGTGTTTAAATAATAAACTAATGATTAACAGATCGTCCGCTGCAGTTGCCGCAGATGATCTTTATGCCTCACAGTTGCAAGACATGAGGTAGATTTAGATTTGGCTAATTTAAACACAGCTAAATTTAAGACATGATTAACTAGAAATGAACTGAAGGAGATTTAGCTTTAGTTATGGACAATAAATGCTTAAAACATGACAAAAAATTGTTGCCTGCAAAAAAAGAAAAAAGGTTAGACGCCATCCTCAAACCAGAAAATGTATGTTAGTAAACTAGACATGAATTTAAGTACATTTAGCCTTAGCTTTTTTTTATGGGCAATAAATGCTTAAAATAAACATAGCAATAATAAAACTGCTCCCTGTAAAAAAGGTTAGACGCCATCCTAAAATAAGAATTTACAGGTTAGTCATGCGTCAGACATGTTTTAGCTTTATTCAAATAAACTGGACATGAATTTCAGTAGATTTAAATGCTTAAAACATAATAAAACTGCTCCCTGTAAAAAAGGTTAGACGCCATCCTAAAACCAGAAATGTTAGTAACATAATGGCAGGCATCATATTTTAGCTTTAGCTGTATTTAAATAAACTATAAATGAATGCAAGTAGATTTAGCTTATGTTATGGACAATAAATGCTTAACAACATGACAAACTGCTGCCTGTAAAAAAGGTTAGACACCATCCTAAAACCAGAAAATGTGTTAGTAAACTAGACATGAATTTAAGTAGATTTAGCATTAGCTTAGTTATTGACAATAAATGCTTAAAATCAACATGTAACACATCAACAAGTAAAACTGCTTCCTGTAAAAAAAAAAAAAAAAAAAAAAAAGGTTAGACGCCATCCTAAAAAAATGTATGGGTTAGTAACATAATGGCAGACATTTTTTAACTTTAGCTGTATTTGAATAAACTAGACATTAATTTAAGTAGATTTAGCTTCTGTTATAGACAATAAATGCTTAAAACAACCTGACAAAAAACTGTTGCCTGTAAAAAAAGAAAAAAGATTAGACTCCATCCAAAACCTGAAAACAAAATGGTTAGTAATTAAATGTCCCAGTAGCGTTTAGCAGTACACTACTAGTTAGCACAGCAAGGTTAAAAATTCGATGGCCCATAAAACTACAATAAAATCTGGATGAATCCAAAACGGTGCCCTATTGTTTTCAATGGGCTGTGCTCATTGGCCCATGACCCCAAAAAAGTTTTACTTCCGCAGCCAGAAACGTAGTTCTGACCAGTCAGAGCGCTACTGTAGCGGAGCTAGCGCGGGGCTAGGCTAACTATTACAAAGCTGATTTTTAGGTGCTTTGAAGATTACTTTTTTTTTTTTAAGTTCTTATTGTAAAAATACATTATAATCCTTACAAAATTCAACCTTTATGAAAGCTGTGGATGCCCTGTCAGCCTAACACGAGCAGTTTGATTTAGCAAAAAATGCATTGTGCTTCTATGAGAAATTTTTTCCTGGGCTACGGGCATAGAACTATATGGCTGCGGGCTGTGTGCTCAATGTACGGAGTTGGGGAGGGGGGGGTCAAATGCAAAAAAATTCCATCATAAGAAATTCGTCAAGTACTAAAAAAAATCGTCAAGTGCGCCTACCTCACCTGCTCCTGGAGCACTGGCAATGGTGAAGAACGGGTCATAAGAAATTCGTCAAGTGCGCCTACCTCACCTGCTCCTGGAGCACTAGCAATGGTTGAAGAACGGGTCAAACGCAAAAAGTTATAATTTGTCAAGTACTAAGAAATTCGTCAAGTGCGCCTGCCTCACCTGCTCCTGGAGCACTGGCAATAGTGAAGAACAGATCATAAGAAATTCGTAAAGTCTGCCTACCTCACCCATAGAACTATAATGACCTCACTGTTTACGGCATTAATCATCTGCTAAAAATGGCAAAGGGTAGAATTTACTTTGTTAACTGGACAAGAACAGAAGAAACAGCTTGGATGAGCAGTGAAACATCTACGAAAAACTCTTTACCCAGTTGACAAATTGAACTCTACCTCTTGTTTTTCTGAGTATCGGTTCTAGCTTATTTAATTTCTTAGTGTTTACTTACCTTTTTCCAGAAAATTTCAGGACATGTTCGACCCCCGGTTTCCCTTATATTTAGTCACATCTAGACTATGAAAAATCACAGCGTTTCCTCTCAACAAAAGCATTGCCACAAATGCCATATGAACGCCCAGCAAATCGTTATTAAAACCACATTGCATTAAAAAACCAAGCAGAGCGAGAAACAGCGGCAGCATGAACATTATTCACCAACACTGCGACAAAAACCCAAACATTGCGATAATCGGTCGAGTTCACCAACGGGTGAAGTTGCGTGACCAGCCATAACAGTCTAAAAAAAACATGTCACCAAATGGATTTCTGTACCGCAAAGAAATTCAGTTCAGTTTATCCAGAGTTGACATAGGCCCAACTGATTTTTTCCTTTGTTCTGGATCCCACCTGTACTGGGGGATTTTACACAAACATCCAGTTCTACTGTAATATGTCTTATAAAATAGTAAAATTGTAAAAGTGTGTACGGTTGGGTCTTGGTTGGTCAGGCAACAGGTAAAACCATATTGGTAATTCTTATCTGGTGTTGGCTTCTTCGCCCGGTTCAATGTGCTGACGCGGTGATCTAGACGCCGCTGCACCGTCTCCGTAGTCCAGCCGCACCTTCTCCCGCCGCACCCTCCGTGTCCTGGAGCTCCATTAGCTGTGGCCAGATGCGCGTCTTTTCCAGAGTTCACGTGTCTTGGAGCTGTGGCCAAATGCGCGTCTTTTCCAGAGTTCAGGCGTCCTGGAGCTGCAGCGATAAACTTTCGGACATGTCCACGTCGCTGTGGCTAAATGCGCGTTAGAAGAGCGTAAAAGCGAAGCGATGCTGTCCCATAGAAATCCGCGTATCCACTGGCTCCCGGTGGAGCTCTCCTGAGTCCTCATATCCATGTGAGCACCGGGGCGCGCCAAATTATATGCACCGGTGATCACTTGATCACTTGATTAGCGCTCACCTGGCGCTAATCACCAGGCCAAGTGTCCTAAAGCTATTGGTGGTTTCACTCACGTGACCTGGGTGACGCGCGAAATCCAGACACGAGCAGGAAATGTTTTGCCCCCTTCAAAACACATCACAGTCATTACTATAGATCCATGAGCACAATGGCAAAAGTTTGAACGAGCGGCACAGACCAGCTATCCAAAAAAAAAAAAGTGTAAATATAGGTTATGACTCCTACTATGGAGAAGTCGGACTTTTCATGCAATTTAATAATAAAATATCTTATTATACTTCCATGTATAATTATACATAGGCCTAGAAGTATAATAAGATATTTTATTATAAGTATATATAAGTATACATAGGCCTAGAAGTATAATAAGATATTTTATTATAAGTATATGTAAGTATACATAGGCATAGAAGTATAATAAGATATTTTATTATAAATATATATGCATAGGCCTAGAAGTATGAGATATTTTATTATAAGTATATATAATTCATATAAATTCAAATGTCCCAGGCCAACACATCCTCCATCAGAAAAATTACATAGTGCACCTTTAAATGATTTTTGAGTCTTTGCGCCCCCTCCTGGCCAAGACTACACATTACGGACCATGTCTGTAATATTTTTTTTGCTCATAGACATGCAAAGAATTTAATACCCAAATTTGGTACAAATCCGATAATGTTGATGTTTCATGTCTAGGGGGCGCTATAGTGTAATTTTCCATATGCTTTATAGTGTTTTATATTCAGGCCGAGATCAGCATCAGTGACTCAAATTTCAGCACGATCGGACTAAGTCTGTGCCAATGGGAGCAAATCTTTTTCATTGAATATTGTCTAAATTTTGATTGAACTTTGTGGCTGCGCCGCACTTAAACCATGACAAACATTCCAGGCAGAGAAATGACGTATCCATAGAAACCAGCCACAAGGTTACGTAGTACACCTTTAATTCTAGTCATTTTTACCCATTTGAGACATTCAGTTAAGGCAACAAAGGTGCAACTTTACTTTTTTCAACACATTCACGTGACAAATATATAATTTTATAAACAAAAAACGTTCACTTTGTCACATAAAATACGCTCGTATGTTATCGTCGAAAAAAGTCCACGGATTCAGGTTCGTTTACCTGAATCTGAATCTTCTCGTGTCCAAATGTGTCTTTTTAAAGTTGTTTTCTTTGACTTTTGCTGCTGCAGTTTTCCAAAAGTCCAGGAGCTGTGCACAGTTCAGCCACAAGAGGGCGCCAAAAGTCTTTACGTAAAAGGACCGAGCATCAAGCTAAAAGTTCAACGTGTCCATGGCGTAAAAATCATTAGTTTTTTTAATATGTAGAGAATATATATGTATATTTTTACAATTTGTATTCAGAAATATAAAAAAAAAAAAGTAGTAAAAGTTATAGATCGTTTTTGAATAAATATGACTCCTTTTCATTGGTATTTCATGTTTCAAAAATAGCGTTTATCTTTGGAAATGTTTTCAAGGAACAACATTATACCACTGAAAATTAAAAAAGAGAGAGAAAAAACGAAAATTGTGCTTAATTTTTACCTTTGTGGAATCGTGGAAGGAGGAAGTACGATTTAAAGGTCCGATATTACGCAACATTTACTTGTTTTTAGTTGTTTTTTTGAGATTTTAGTCACGTTATAATGCCGTTACCTCCTCAAAAACAGACCTGGAGTTAGCTAATTATTCATCTGTCTACATCTCCAAAGCTCAAAACGCTGCGTTCCACCTTGTGATGTCATGAAGCGGTGGTTTTTAACAGCTCCTTTTATTTTTATCTTATTTTTCTAACTTTTCTATCTTAGTCTTTTTATTTGTAGTTATTTCCTAATCCCAGTAAAAAAAAAAAAAAAAGAAAGAAATTGAAATTTTTTTTAACTAAAAAAATTGAAAAAATAAAAAATTCTAATATAATCCTAAACCACATGTGTCGAACATGCGGCCCAGATCCGGCCCTCCAAGACCCTTAATCTGGCCCTCGGCTGATTTTTCTATTAAAATACTTAAAATTTTCAGATTTTTCTGTTAATTTTCTGCACCGTTTAGCATAGCAGCGTCTCCGGCGTTTCTGTACGTTGCAACTCCCACCAGAGCAGCACAAATGAAGACTTTCCTCTTTCCAAACGCTCTTAAAGGACGATCGTTTTGACTGTCGACCGTGACCCTCATCAGCAAAATGTCAAAAAATGAGAAAAGCAGATGCTGAGTTCAGGATTTCCCAAGAAAAATAGTCTAATTCTTATTTGTTGACAGAGGTGAATGGGAAATCTGTGCTCAGTGTGTTTGGAACAAGTGGCGTTGCTCGAGGAATATAATCTTAAACACCACTACGAGACACGGAGAAAAATACAATAACTTGAAGAGAGAACTGAGTTTTCTGATCCGGCCCTTTTGGGATCAAAGTAGGTGCATACGGCCCCCCGGACCAAAATGAGTTTGACACCCCTGGTCTAAACCATAAGGTCTTGAAAAAATATCAGAAATGTTAGGGTTTTTATTCTCTTTTTATCTTATTTTTGTAAAAAAATAAAAATAAAAAATCGAATTTTTGTTTTACTAGAAAAAAAAATCTTAACAAAAAGGCCTTGAAACAAATCAGAAATGTAAAGAATTATTATTTTTTGTATATGTAACTTTTCTAGAGGAGGGTCGACTACCTGCTTGTTTCCATGGAGATGCTAGTCGGCTGTAATGTTCCCTAGTGTGCCATTAAACCCATTTAAGGTGCATTTATTTAATTACGTTTTTTTTTTTTTTTTATTCCTGAAAAATACCTTGAACTGCACAGCGCCTCTCCACAGACCTGATGCTTGATGAAGCTGTAGTTTTTAAGTTAGCAGCTCCTTTTATTTATTTATTTTGACTAGAAATGGGAAATTCCAAAGGCGGAAATCATCTAAATGATTCTGGTGAAAATGTATGGCTTATATTTGCAGAGTTTGTGTGTTAAACATGAATAAAACAAAACAAACCCCAACTCCAGGTCTGTTTGTGACGAGGAAACAACATTATCAGATCAGAAAATAGCGTCATATACGTCCTTTAAATCCATATAACTCACCGTAGCTTTAACATTCACATGCAGGATTTCTTAGTTTTAGAAAACACGTATTTCGGCAACATATAAGGCTCTTTTTTCCACGTTTTAATAGAAAGTTTTACAATTACAGCGCACACGGCTATTTTTAACAATAGCATATATAATCTATAGGAGGAAATACAATGTACACATTTACAGGAACACAGTGGGTTTACTGCAGATACTTAAAGACGGATTCAGACGACTGTACTTTTACTGTCCTTAAAGCTGCGCTGTGTAACTTTTTGGTTACGGGCCTGTCACCTGTTCGTTTCTATGGACACGTCAATGTTCCACAGTGTGACTTTAAACAGTTTTACTTTGCGTTTATTTAGTTACAGGTGGTTTTGTAGCTCAAATAAACTCAAAATACCTAGAAAAACAACATTCTGAGTGTGAGCGGGATCGCCTCTCCACAGATCTGACCTGTAACTTGGTCTGGTTTGGTCTAAAGAGATGTTAGAAAGGTTTAATGCCGTACTGCGGAACATTCCAGACAACGCGATAGCGTCTACGTGGAGAAAAGCGTCTGACGGACGTTCCACCAGAGAAGTTACACAGTGCAGCTTTGTTCAATAGGCGTTTTTTTACACTGGTCAGAAGTGTCGCGCTTTAGGTTTGCAAAACGGTTAATGTTTTTCTGTGGCAAAATATCTGTGTAAGTGTCTCGCTTATTCTCCAAAAGCTTGAAAAATCTGCCCCATGAAGAATTTATCCACAACTATCAAGGTAAGAACGACGAAAACTTAAAGGAAACGACGACGAGCATCAGTGAAACTACAGAGCAACACTAACGTTATGGTCCTGAAGAAAACAGTTTGTTCACTCAGACTGATCCTACAATTAGAATTAAAAATCGATTTCATGGTGTCGATATTGACCGATTCCGCCCATGTGACCTGTGGATAAACATCTGCCATTTTGTACGTGATCGCTAACGTGAACACAGCTCCAACTACAGTAACTGCAGATGAAATTTGTCAGAACGGTGCGATGGACATAAAGAAAACTCCGTCACTGACCCCGTCCAGAGACCGATACCGTCAAAAATTTCATCTAACCGCATGGATGTATAATAAGAGCTGGATAAGACAGGCCCCCTCTATCCAGGACTGCAGATTGATGTGTAGCCGAACGAGATATTGCAGCCCACAGCCCACAAAAAATTCTGCCATAGAAGCACAATGTATTTTTTGAGAAATCAAACTGCCCGTGTTCGGCTGACAGGGCGTCCACAGCTTTCATAAAGGTCGGATTTTGTAGGGATTCTTCTGTATTTTTATAATAGAAACTTAAAAAAAAAAATCAATCGTCAAAGTGCCTAAAAATCAGCTTTGTTAGAGTTAGCCTAGCCCCGCTCTGAGCCCGCGCTAGCTCCGCTCTAGCAGCTCACGCTCTGATTGGTCAGAACGGCATTTCTGACATCACAGCCCAACAGTCTTGGGCTGCAAACAAGGAAGTAAATGCGGAAATGAAAACCTTTTTTTGCGGTCATGCGCCAATGAGCACAGGAGCGTACCTATGTTCCCACGGCCCATTGGTCTCACAGCCCATTGGTCCAACATCATTAAGACTTTTTAAAAAAAAAAATTAGGCCCAATGGTCCCACAGCATATTCCCAATGTTCATTGTTCCTACATTTCTAAGAAAAAAAATCTAATCCAGGCCCTATGTTCCACAACTAACCCTAACCCAACCCTAACGCCGTGGGACCAATGGGCCGTGGGAACATAGTGCTGACCCCAATGAGCACAGGTCATTGAAAACAACAGGGCTCCATCTTGGATTCATCTTCCAGATTTTGTTATAGTTCTATGTCTAGCAGGCATTGAAAAGGACATCTACCTCCTCCCAGCTGGACTCCTCACGGACATACTGAAGTGTACCAGTAGATCTTTGCTCCACTTCACACCACATGACCTCTACCTCTACATTAACAACAGAACATCTCCACACACAGGACAGGATCTCAGAGCATTTAGGAGTGTGGATGCCTGCCAGTTCTTTGTCTCAGGCTGGGTAACACGCCTACATCAGCGGCGAGTCCGTCAGCGCCAAGGTTTGTTTACATTTTCCCCCATCGTTCTACTACGTCCACAGGGATACGGTAAAATGACAAATCTGGCCTTGTGCCTTGATGGTTACTGCGACCATTTGCGCCACAATACGATGCCGTGCCGAAACTTTTCTTTTGGCACTCGGAACTCCCTCGTACCAGTCCGTGCAACGGCTCAAGTGCGATGACGTAACGTGGGGCAGACGGGTAGATTTGTGCAGTTTAAACGCTACAGATGTCCACAGATCACACGTCTCTTCATTCAAACTGCACAAATCTATCTGTGCTAATATCGACATCATGAGTTTCGCTCAGTAGTTCACTAATGCTCGTCCTTGTTCTCCTTTAAGCTCTCATGGAAGAACGTTTCTCCTTTGTGGACCTTGTTGGCTGAAGATTTGGTGATGGGGCAGATTTATGAAGCTGCTGGAGAATACGTCACGTTTCCGCACACATTTACCACAGAAAAACATTAACCGCACGTTCCACGGCACTTCTGGCCGTTGTGAAAAACGTCTATTCCGACTATTAGTAATTTTGCAAGTGCCTTATTTTATTGAACAGTGACGACGCTGGCGACAGGCGGACGATTCGCTGTGAAATAATATTAAGATTTTCTTGGAGCCGGATCTCGATTCCAGTAAACGTCTGTAACTAAAGTCGCCTGCTTCTTCTGAAAGTCCACGCTCCTCTGCGATTGGTTAAAGCCGCCTGTCACTCACTGAGGCCGACCAATGGGAGGAGCGGGTGGGAAACGTCGTCTTTGTTTGAATCTGGAGCAAATCACCACAGGAATCGCCATTATCGCCATATTCAAGTTACCCTTTAACTTGCTTCTAATTATCTTGGCAAAAATAAAACATAGAGCACAAAAAACATACATTGTGGAGAGTGAGCTGTTACGGATATTTCAAAATCTTTTTTTTTTTTTGTAGATACTGATGCCCGACATTTGTGATACTGTTTTAGACTAAAAACCAGCAGAGTTCAACAGTGACTCCCTGGACCCAGAAGTTAAGATTTTATTCATTTTGCATTCATTTTCCCCATAAATCTGCTTCTGAAATGTTATAAACAGCTAAGTTATTAAAGCATTTCGCAGAATCTTGCGTTTTAAATGTGCTTTTTGGATCTTAATATTTGCATTTTTTTGAAAAGTTTATGGGAAAATGAATGGAAAAAATTGACTTCTGGAAACGGACACGGTGGAGCTCCATATTTGCAGTTGTCGATATCAAAAAACAGTCTGTTGATACTTTGCACGCAAACACTGTCCAAAAAGGTTTACGGCTGTCAAAAAAACAAAACAAAAAATGATTTAAACAACGCATTTTCAGGAGATTTTGTTCTGCGTTCATGTTCGTTAGCTTCACACCATAGAACTCTCATAAAATCTGGAAGGTGAACAGAAGAAGTCGTGTTGTTTTCAGTGGCCTCATTGGCTCATGGGCCCAAAAATAATTTTCCTATTCCACATTTACTTCCTCAATCTGGGCATAAACACTTTAATCTATCAGAAAATAAACACTTTCATCTATCAGAAAATTACTTAAAAGTAGTGAAATGATCTGTCCGTGCTGCAAGATCATTTTACTGGACAAGTTCGCTTAAGATAAACGACCTCTAGACTCGAATGAAGCGTCTCAGAACGAATAGGTCCATAATAAATCTGAAAACAAGATGAATAACCTGATATAAGTTTTAAAATCTTGGCCAGAAGAGATAAATTTGCAGTGTACAAAGTGAACTTTTAGGCACTTTTGGGCAGATTTAAAAGTTTATGTGGTGAAAATAGAAAAGAATCCGACAAAATCCAAATGCATTGTGGGTAGGGTGACCAGACGTCCCTTTTTACCCGGGACAGTCTCAGTTCTGAGCCCTGTGTCCCCCTGTCCCAGCAGATTTACCCAAAACCACTGATTTGTCCCAGTTTTACACAAGAAATGCCTCAGATGTGCCTATTTTTGACCAATTTTAAACCTGCCAACAGTAAAAAAAAAAAAAATGATGCTTAAAAATGATGATACTAAAAAAAAGTGATGATACTAATACATTTGTCGTGATCTCTGTGGAACAATTTACCCTATTTATGCACTCGTTTCACAATTTTATTATTACCAACCACCACAAAACTGCGTGCCCCAGTTTTTTATTTTGAAAATCTGGTCTCCCCAATTGTGCTTCTATGCACTGGGGGAAAAAAAACAATATCGACATAAGTTAAAATGACTTAAATTGAGAATATTTTACTTTATTTCAGTAGATTCAACTTGACAAGTAAAAGTATCTGCCAGTGGAATTAGTGTTTTGTTTTGTTTTTTCGGAATTTAAGCAACATTTGATTTTGTTTCGTATTTTAAGTGCAAAACGTTTTTTTTTTTCTTATTTTAAGTGTAGCAAAGATGTATTTTCATATTTTAAGTACAAAAAGTCTTGTTCCACTGGCAGATCATTTTACTTGTCCATTGAAATTTACTCAGATCGTGATAAAACTCTCTTAATTCAAGTCATCTGAACTAAACTTTGTTTTTTGGGCTGTGGGAGAATTTTTTCTGGGCCCCAAGTTCCCGGGAGCTGCAGTACCTGGAGCGGCCACTAGTCGGTGTCGAGTTTTTATTACAGATCCACGGTTCACACCCCCAGAACGTTGCAAAGTATCAACAGTCTAAAAGCGGCCAAAACAGACTCAGATGTTCTTGTAGACTCCTGTGGTGAGTGAGTTCTCGTCTCACACGTCTTCGTACAGGAGCATCCCGTTAAACACCGTCAGGGGCTCCACAGAATGAGCCAGTTTCCCCATCACCAGGTCTATGCACACCGTGTCCCGGGCCTGGAGCGGCAGGATCAGGTTGAACACGGCCAGAGACCCGGCGACGGTCTTGGTCTTGGCCACGGGGTTGTTCTCCAGACCCTCGGGCTGGTACCCGCCGGAGTCCACCCGCGCTATGCCGTAGTTGGACTTGGACAGAACCGCCTCGATCTTCTCGTTTTTGTAGCCGGTCAGAATGGCGCTGAAGAAGTAACGGCCGTCGACGGGAGCGGTGAAGATACCTGAACAGAGAGGCAGGTGAGGAGTGAGTACAGGGTGACAAATGTGAGATTTTCATGCAGAATGATTAAAAAGTCAATATGATCAGTGTTATTATGTGGTTTCCTCGTCACAAACAGACCTGCACTGCAAAAAAGGATTTTCTAACATAGTTAAACTGACTTGAATTAAGCAGATTCATCTTAAAAGATCAATTTTAAGATTTTTTGACTTAATAAGATGAGATTTTTTTTACATGTTTCAAGATATTTCATCCTGATTTATCTTATGTAGATATTACAATTTATTCTAAGCACTTTTTATATTAACTCAGTCCAGGTTAAGCCTCTTTAACTTCCTTCTCAAACCAATAAGATGAAAAATTCGATTTAGATTCATATTTTGTCTTGTTTTAAGAAAACTTGGTAAGTGGAAATTTCTTACTGCACTGGCAGAGAATTTCACTTAAAATAGGACATTTTTACGTCAAAATTGGTATTTTTTTCTTATTTTTGAAAGGCCTTTTTTGCTGTGTGGAGTTGTGTTTTGTTTCATTCACATGTTTAACACACAAACCTGCACATTTAGGCTTTATTTATGTATAAAACTCCTCAGTCGTCCAGGTTGAATTCATGGCAAAGGGCAGAGTTCAGTTTGTCAACTGGACAAGAGTTTTAGGTAGAAGACGTTTCGCCGCTCATCGAAGAAGCAGCTCTTCTCAGTCTTCTACCTAAAACTCTTGTCCAGTTGACAAATTGAACTCTGCCCTTTGTCTAGGCTTTATTTAGTTCTTTATTTAGTTTATTTAGTTCTTCTCTCAAACTAAAAACACTCTGTTCCACTCCACACCTCCACTAGAACCTTCACTAGAATCATTTGGGTAATTTCAGCCCTGGAATTGCCAATCTCTACTTTTACTGCAGGTAAAAGGAGCCGTTCACTTGAAAACTACCACTTCATGACATCAGGAAGTGAAACAAGAGCATGTTGAGCTTTGCTGAGCTACTCAAACGTGTGTGTGAATGAAACAAAACCCAGCTCCAGGTTTGTTTTTAATGAGGTAACAACATTATAACAGGGATTAAAGAATCAGTTTTGTGTAATATAGGACGTTCAGTAGCTAATGGGGATCTTAACAAACTAAACTAAACCGTTAGCCGGAATTTACACCCAATCAGCAGCTCGTAACGTCGGCAGAGCTGCATATTTACTGCCAATTTACACCAGCGACCCAGAGCTGCTCCTGTGACGCCAGCCTCTGTTTATTCTCACGTTTAAATGCTCAACTTTTTACACTGCTTTCGTACTGTATGTGGTTTATTCACTGTTTAATGGATGAATTCTGTTTTAAATCACAAAACAAACGTTAACAGCAACAGAGTCGATGTTTTGCAGCGGTAACGAGTCGTATCTGCGGTGAAGCTTCTCGTAATTTCACTTTGGCGTCTGCTCCTCGCGCCTTTTCCTTCAGGAGTTGTTCTTTTAAAGCTGCTGTGGAGGCCGTCAAGCGTTTTATATTTATCCTTCATGGCTGTAAACTTCCCGCGTCCATCATCGAATCATTCCCTGAACTCCTGATGCGACGCACGGTGTTTACGCGACTGTAGTTTTAGAGAATGGATTTTGAAAGGGCATCGGGAGTTTATTTTGACACGAGGTGCTTAATTTCCGTCTTTCTCACGATAAAAAAAAAAATCTGGAGACGTTCTGTTTACGCTGCAAAATTAGAGCGGCGTGAAGCGTCATGACGGCCGTTGGACGTATGGCGCTGCTGGTGTAAACTGGTTAAAACAGCTGCGCTTAAGCTGCGCTGCTGTGCTGTTTAGTTTAGTTTATTTATTTGTCAGGGATAATGTACAAAAACATGAACCTCACATAGAGAAGAAGAGACGCTTTGGACCAGATTTAGCTAAACCTATTTTCCTCTGCAGTCCCCGGGCGAGTGCACAACAGTAAAACAAATCACAACTAAATTACCGTTTGCTCATTCATAAAAATACTTAACACAAATACACAGTGAGCAGTGCACATTAAAAGTAAACACAGCATTAGGGCCAGTGTCGGCACAGGTGATTATTGAGAATATGTTTTTTTTATGTCTCGAGAAAGAGTTTGCAAATCTGCAGACAGTTTCAGACGGTCCGGGAGCTGTTCCACTGTTCGATGGTTCTGAATGAAAAGGCCCATTGTGCAAAGGCCGAGCGTCTTTTCGGGACGATGCCGTTTTTATGCTGCTTTGGTGTAAATTGGGCGTTAGGTATCAGCATTAACATGGACTATTGTGACGTTGTAGTGAGGTAGTGAAAACAAGGCCTCTGAATTCTTAATAGAAGTCCTGAACCAGATTTGCTCATGCTTTAAGCCACAGTATGTAACCTTTTTTTGGATAGTATTACTATTATTAAACCATAGTTGTTCCTGTGAGCGAGCATCTCCACAAACCTAATTCTTATAATATCTATGTATGTAAGTCTTGTCTGGTTGAACTCCCTGTTAAAACCCTGTAAAGTGCTGCTGGACCTGTTTTGGGGTCGTAGAAGTCGCCCTCGTTCACAAAGATCTTGTCAAACACCACAGTCCCTGGTCTCTCCACGGGGAACGTGAGAGCCGCCGAGAAGGACAGTTTATGGACCAGAGCGTCGATACCGGGAAGACCTGAGGAACAATAAACAAAATGTGTCAAATACAGCCAGAAACATCAGGGAAAATATTAAAAAGAAAGACTCTAAATGAAAATTAGTAATGTAGTTTATATATTACTGCTGTCACTGATACTATCATCATAATTTCACATATAAACAAGAAATCGCCCTGATTGGAAAATGTAAACATGGGCAAGGTACAAACCTGAGGCACCAAATGAATATTAAAGGTCCTTTATATATTAAAAGCCAACGCGTTTCCACCAGCGATACTTTCACATGTTGGTTATTTTCACACTGAGGCCACCAGAGGGCGGATCTGCTGCGCCTCAGGCTCCTCCTCCTGCACCACTGTCACTTCATTCACCACCTGCAGCACCTCGGACCTGTTTGCTCAGTTAAATCCAGGTGGAGACTTTTTTTTTGTCCAGTGAGTCCACTGAATCTGGTCGTTTAGTCGACAGAAGCGTCAGCACCAGCTGTTTTTATCACTATCTGCGAATGAGCCACGAGGATTTAAGTTTAGTTTCTGTAAAACTAAACCAATATGCGCGAAGCTGCATTAAACACATTATTACTCAGTGTTTATATTGAGCGGAGAACCGGAAATGTATGTAGAGCGATGGTAGAGAGGAGCAATCGAGCAGCAGAAAGAAAGTTTGGAGTGAGCGATGGAGCGATGTTTGATGGAGAAAAGTGGAGGAAACTCAAACTGTAATGACGAAAACACAAAAGCTCATCAGTAAAAGCTGGATTTAGCTGGAGTTGGTGGAGTTGCTCAGAAGTGACACCGAGTTCAGTGGATTCAGTGATTTGGAGCGAGATGGAGAGTTCGGTTAAACTTGTTCTGTTGTTTCTGCTCTAGTTTTGTGAATAACTGTTCATATGTGACGTGAACGAACCAGACACATGTTCAGCCTGTTCTTCTCTGTTCTTCTCTGTTCTCCTCTGTTCTTCTCTGTTCTTCTTTGTTCTCCTCTGTTCTTCTCTGTTCTTCTCTGTTCTAGTGTTATTGACTTATATATGGGTTTTTTTCTTTTTCATTGTGCATTTTTTGGCTGGTGCGACTTATACTTATACTTGACGTATAGTCCGGAAAATACGGTACGGCTGTTATTAGTCGCACCACGTGACATTTTAACACTTTAAGGACAAAAAACATGCAGAATAACTCATGATTTCTGAAAAAATGATTTGGTTCCGTGGAGGTCAGAGGTGCTACAGAAATGTGCTGAATTATTATGAAATTTGAACATTTTTAACTGAAGAAATTGACATTAGACAGAAAATTTAGGCTTCACGTCATTGACTCACCTGCATCACCTTTGAGACCTGTAAAAAAAAGAAATACAAAAAAAGCATTAGGTAGAAATCAGACCAGGACTAAAACACAGACGATCCATTTGTGCAATTTTACTTTCTGAAGACGATTGTCCAGTAACAGAATTCAGATTTTATTTTCTGTTTATTTTCTGAAGCTAATGTTTTCACCTGGAGGTCCTCGAGGTCCGATTTCTCCTTGTCGTCCCGGGAGCCCAGGAAAACCCCTCTCTCCTGGGTACCCTCGCTCCCCCTGGGGCCCCGGAGGTCCTGGAGAATAAAACAACTGGAATTACTCACCAAAACCATTTAAGAGGAGGTGTTACACTTCTGTGGGGTACAGAGTGACCAGATTTTCAAAATAAAACACTGGGACGTCCCCGGTTTGGGTTGGATGGTCATAATAAAATTGTGAAATGAGTGTGTAAATAAACAAAACCTGTTATGTATTTGGCCCTAACGTGAGTCAGTATAGTCACTTTTTCTTTGTGTTTTGGTCATTTTTTAGGAGCTTTTCTGTATTTTACCCAAACAAATGACAATATTTGCCTCTTTTTAGTCTTGACAGGGAACAAATTTGTCAAAAATTGCGACATTTCTTGTATAAAACTGGGACAAATCAGTGGTTTTGGATAAATCTGCTGGGACAGGGGACACAGGGCTCAAAACTGGAGCTGCCCCGGGTAAATAGGGACGTCTGGTCACGCTAATGGGGTATTAAATGCTAATAGCACATTTAGACCATCATGATGTCTGTCCTAATGTTCTGAAAACAACATATTAAAATGTTTTCTTGTTGACATTCTCAATCACTCCCCCTTGTAAATTTGTAAATGTTTGTGTTACATTACAGTTTATTGTTTTCTACTTTATTTTATTTTATTTATTGCATGTTTAGTGTTTGTTTATGTGTCTCTCCAAGTACAGCAGCAATTTCCAAATGTTGTGAACCTGTTCACTCATATGGCAATAAAACCTTTGTGATTCTGATTCTGATTCTTCAGAGCACCATCACAACATAATCAACATGCATCCCACAAATGAAACAGTTCACCATCAGGTTTGTGAAGATAGTGTCTTGTTCTGTATCATGTTTTTGTACAGTACAGTGTTGTTTAACAGCTGCTGCAGTTGTTTTGCCTTCTCAGTTATTTATTTGTAGTAAGAGAACAATATCAAGGCTCTTTATGTGTCATTCAAGCATGTGAAAGAAACACATGACTGAACGAGATGTGTTCCTCGAGGCCCCGTGACCAAGAGGGATAATATCATAATATAATATCATTATAACACTTTAGGTTTAGTTCTCCACTGGAGCTGGTCCTCATTTCTGGCCCAGCTCTTAACTGGTGCAACATGTTCTCAGCTCCAGAAATCTGCATTTTTAATGGAATAAAAACTGGTTCTGAAATGAGACTCATCCCAGAAACAAAAAGGGATATTGAAGACAGTTTCTGAAGAAGGAATAATATTAATAACATGGTAGAAAGCTCCAGAAAGTGGCACTGAACGATGGGTCAAATGCAGTGGGCAGATTTTCCTTCTGAGACCATGGCCTGTGCTCACTGGTGCATGACCGCAAAAAAGATTTTTATTTCTGCATTTACTTCCTGATTTGCCCAACGTGTGGCGTCAGAAAGGCAGATCTGACCAATCAGAGCGCGAGCTGCTGGAGCGGAGCCAGGAAAACTCTTACAAAACTGATTTTTAGGCGCTTTGACGATTTAAAAATGTTTTAAAATTCATATTGTAAAAATACAGAAGGATCCTTACGAAATCCGACCTTTTTAAAAGCTGTGGACGCCCTGTCAGCCGAACACAGGCCGTTTGATTTCAGATATTTCAGATAAATACATGGAGCTTTGGGGCTGCAGTACCTCGCTCGACCATAAATCAGTCTGCGGTCACGGATAGAGGGGGCGGCTCTTATTATAGATCCATGACTGAGACAATAAAACAATAATAAACAATAAACCTGAACCTGCCCCGTCTCCCTCCACACGTCCTCACCTCGGGCCTCCTGCCCCGCTCTCGCCCCCTGCAGGTCTTTGACGGCGTTGCTCAGGGTGGAGTTGAGGCTCTTGATCCGGCGGTGGACTTCCTCTTCGCTGTTCTGGATCAGCTCGATCAGACCTCCGTGAAGCACCACCGTGTCGTTCAGACCCGACACACACGACCACAGGCTGGAGACGTGACGGTTCAGGCCTGAGAGGGAGAGAGGTGGAAGTATAAGAGACCAGGAATGAGGTGAGGCAGAGTTTAAACGTTCTTAAAATATGATGCAGAAAGGAAAGTTAGATGTATTTAAGGTTCACTAACAAGTAACTTTCCATCACCTGCTTATCTTTGCCTGGAATGTTCCACATGTCTTTAATCTAATCTCATTTATTTAATTCTCAGTGTAAGAGGAGCTCTTAATACATTTTGCTGCCCTGAACCTGTGTCTCCAGAGCTTTAACCTGCAGAGAGAGACACATCCAGGTTTGTCTCATTCTCAGTTTATGTTCAGGCCTCATGTGAAAGCTCAGAACCTCCAGAATAGACGATTATCACAGCGGCAGGAAGTGCAGCGATGTTGAGTCGCACAATGTCAAGTCAAAGCTTTTCTACGGCAAAATCCCTGTGGAAAAGTGTCGCGTGTTTTTGAGCAGCTTCATAAATCTGCCCCAACGCCAAATCTTCACCCAACGAGGTCGACAAAGAACAGATTCTGTCCACGAAGAATTTATCCACAACGATGGAGGGAAGAGAGACGAAAACGTAACGACGAGCATCTGTGAAACTACTGAGCAAAATGTTATGGTCATGAAGAAAACAGACATAACTTGTTCACTCAGACTGATTCCACAATTAAAAATCAGTTTTGCGATGTCGATATTAGCACAGACTGAGAGATGTGTGCAGTTTAAATGCTGCAGATGTTCACAGATTAAATGTTTTGCCATTTAAACTGCACAAAACTGTCACTCTTAAATGCACCGGGTCACTTTATCTGCAGGTGCAAAGTGGAACTCCCTTCAACACTGTTCTTTAAATGACTAAATGCTAAACTGTGCTACTTCCTCCAACTCCAGGTACATACCCATAGTGGGCGCCGCTCTGTGCCTCTGTCCATCCCTGGTGCCCATTTACTCAAATGACATTTACATGGGGCTAAGGCTAAAAACGGTTCTGTTTAGCTGCGCAGACGACTGAAAGGTTTTCATTTTTCATTCCGCACTCTTCTCTTCCCTCTAATTCTCTCTAATTTAATGTCCCGTTCCCATTTTAAAATTTTATGATGATTATTTATGTTTTGATTTGTTTGTATTGTGATTTTAATGCATTTCTTATTCTGTAAAGCACTTTGAATCACCTTCTGTATGAATTGGGCTGTACAAATAAACTTGCCTTGCCTAAATGAAGTACTTTTTTCCTTTTCCTCAAGTAGATTTGTACTTTTACTTGATTAGGAATTAAGCAAAGTAAAGATGCTTTTATTTAATTACCATTTTTCAGTACTTTTTCCACCTCTGGGTACAGGGACTGTCTCAGTAAAACAGTAGTAGCTGATTTTCCAAATGGGGAAAGCTCATAAAATAAGACCTCTTTCTATAGCCTTATAATACACAGACCTATATACTGTACCCACAATGCACCAGGAGTCTCGTACCTTCTCTGATTTTGCTGACGGAGTCCGTGACCCCGTCCAGTCGTCCGCAGACGCCCTCCAGTTTGTAGAGCCTCTTCTCCAGACCCTCTCCAGACTTGGTGCACTCGCCCAGCTCAGCCAGCACGGTGCCCTCAAACCTGCGCCGGTCCTGGGCCGCCTGATCCCAGCGCTCCCGGCTCTCCTCCATGTGCTCCGACACCTCCATCTGGATCTTATCCAGCTCCGAGATGATCTTGTCTTTGGTGTTTCCTGTGGTGAGACGCAGGGAAACGGTCAGATCTGTGTAAAGTGGGATTTGCATCAATCTTTAGACACTTGAAAGAAATCGTTATATGTTTAATATCCTGCTAAAAGTAACTGCATTTTCAATAATTCTTCCAATGATTCTCTTCAAATACATCTGAGGACAACGGAGTGTAGTTATGCTGTAGAGGGGTGTGTTAAAAATGTAATGTGGCCATACCGGCTCGTCAAAGCCTGATCCTGTCAGATCTCAGGAGCTCAGCAGGGCCTGGTTAGTACTTGGATGGGAGACACTGGGAATTCCAGGTGCCACAGGGGGGCGCCAGTCGCAAAAACTGTCATTGTGTCCTTAGGCAAGACACTTCACCCACATTGCCTAGTGTGAAAGTGGTGTGTGCGTGAATGATGGTGGTGGTCGGAGGGGCCGATGGTGCAGATTGGAGCCTCGCTTCCGTCAGTCTGCCCCAGGGCAGCTGTGGCTACAATAGTAGCACCACCACCGGGTCTGGAGTGAATGAATAATGCTCTGTAAAGCGTCTTTGAGTGTCCTGAAAAGCGCTGTATAAAACTGATGCATTATTATTATTATAATGTGAATGTAAAATGCAGTGTTAAACAGTATTTCATGGAGAGAGTTTGAATGGAAATCTAATTGTTCCAACAACTGTAAAATGTAAAATACAGCGCAAAATCAGATAAATGCTGGTGGGCTGTGGTCAAACAGGAGATTACACGCACATATTTTGGGATTGTTCCATAATCAGAGACTACTGGGACAATGTAAACAAGAAAATTGAAAATATTTGTAGGGAAAAACTAAATTTGGATTTACAGCTATTTTTATTGAATATCGTACCAAGAACTATGTCTCCAAAAATAGAAGAAAAAAAAAAAACTGTCTTGGATAAAACCACAACCTCCTACTAAAGAAAACTGGTGGGAAAAGGTTAAAGATGTGACAGAAATGGAAAGAGTAACAGCAAGACCGCAATTTAAAATGAAGAAATTGGAGTAAGTGAATGTGTAAGTGCACGTTTATTCATTTCTTCTTCTTCTTTATTTATTTTGGTGAATAAAATGTGTTTAGTTAGTTTAACCTGCAGCTGTAGGCAGATTATTATATATACTGTTGGCCCAGTGCTGAATTCCTACAGTTATGTCTACGATGTTCGATTGATTTACCTGTGGCTCTTTGTCCTGATGCAGAATGTCAAGATTATTTGGTACATGAACTGTAATCGCAATAAAAAAAAAGAATACAAAGGTAATTAAAGAGCCTAAGGAATTATTTAGGAGCTTCTTGATCACACTTGCTCATTATTGGCTTCTTCAAAGATCTGAAATAAACATTAAATTAGAGGTAAAACAACCAAACCTAAAGCAAAATGGAACAGAAAACAAAGTGTCTAAAACTGCAGAAGACCCTGAGTGCCACCAGAGGTCCCTGTGCTATAATCTGAGAAAACAGCTCTGTGCAGGATTCATTCAGGAATCATCATTATAAAGTCATTTTCCCAGACAAACTGTCGTATTTCTGCAGATGTCCAACTTTGTAAGTAGTTTGTATATTGTCACTCTTCCCTTTTTCATCTACGTTTAGTTACCAAGACATTTTTTCTTGCTTCGACGGCTGTTTGGACAAGCACATTTATCCAGTTTGAGCACTAAAACTGTCAGGTATAAAACAAACTAAACCTCTGTCTGAAAAAAGAACCAAAATGAACCTCATTGGACCACAAGATTCTGACGCTCTTCAGTTTTGTCTCTTTCAGTTTTGTTCCTGTAACCCTCTCATTTCCACAGAGTCTCACCCAGGTCTGTGATGACGCTGCCGTGCTTGTCCACGGTGTGTTCGAAGCCTCTCAGGGAGTCGTTGATGGAGCTGAAGGAGAGGATGACCTCCGAGAGCTGACCCTGCAGAGCCTTCAGCTGCTCTGAGCTCAGCGGACCCCCGATCACACTGTGCCCGTCCAGAGGCTTCACCGCGGGGGGAGAGGAGCCGCCCAGACCGGGGCTCTCTCCACCTGAGCAGGGAGGAGCAGGGTTACAGCATCAGTACACATTTACAGTCGCAATAGTTTAAAGATGCTGTACTGATCTATTCCTCATGTATTTGCGTAAAACTGTCATCCCGGCCTCAGACTCTGACCTGTGGGACCTGTGTCGCCTCCGGTTTTACACCCGCTGCACCTCTGCACGTCCTGCTTGAGGAGCTGCACCTGCTCCTGCAGCCTGGAGCAGCACTGGTCCCCACGATCTACAGAGAGGGAACGTCATGTCATTGTTTTCTATTTGTTTGAACCACTTCTACTACTTCTATGTGAAAATAGTGCATCGAGTGTTTTTAGACATTAGTGGAAGTTGATATAACCGCGCACAGTGCAAAAGTGACGCGCCCAAACAAACCAAAACAAGCATATATCAGTCTCGTGTGAGCCAGGTTGATAGGGGGAGCTGTCAAAACTGAGCAGAAGTGGAAAAAAACAACCTGTGCACAAATTTTGGCAACAGAAGTGTCATTGTTCCCCATTCATTCTGATTCATTCAGACTGAACACGGACAGAAGACGACGGAGATAAAAACATTTCCAGCACCAACACGTCTGGTTTTTATGTGTGTGTTTGTCAGAATCGATATTTTACCGGCGAACTAAAGTTTTAAAGATTTACTCACTGATCGCACGAGGATCTGGCAGTCGGACCCCGTTTGTCAAAGTCGGTTTGTTGAGGAAATATTCTCGATCTTTTGATGATAGTCCTTTGGCAGAGCTCGACAAGCTGCTGAGTTCTGCCGTACTTCTGTTGCCAAAATGTTTGCGCAACCGAGTCTACGTCACCACTTTTTACTCACACTAAAAGCGTCTATTGTCACTCTTACCCCTGCCTGCTGAGTCCTGGCTGGATCCCCGGTCCGAGTCCAGTCTGGTCTGGATGGTCCTGATCTGGTCCTGGATCTGTGTGAGTCGGTGTTGAGAGGAGTTCTGGATCTTCTTGAGCTCGTCTTCCATTCGTGAGCACAGGTCACAGCCGTGCCCCAGGGTCTCCACCTCCGTCACGATTTTGATGAAGTTCTCCCCGTGGTCTCCGGTGATGTCTTTGATTTTACGCACGTCCTGACTCAAGTCCACCACCTGCAGGACGGCGAAGGGAATTACAGCATCAGCAAAAGCAACAAACTAGAACCCATTTTTATCTGTACAATACAAACTAGCATTACGCCTTTAGACACCTTTGTATTCAAATTTAAGGTTTCACAACTAAAAACTTTATCTGCGAAGGAAAACTATATTAGAGTGATGTCCACTGCTGGCAACAGTGTAGATAGGAGCATGTTTAAACCTCTAATTAGCCGTAATGTTGTCACGATACTAGAATTTACATTCCAATAATAGTGAAAATGCTTGATACTGAATACCACTTTGATAATATAAAACACACTTAAAAGACAATACAGTGCCATTTCTTTACTTTAACTTTATAAAAGGTCAACAATTATCCTTTTTAATGTGTTTTTTTCAGTATCACTGTTGTCACTGATGATCCAGGAGGTCCATTGTCTAACTGATTTAAGGAGAGTTCAGGATTTAGGAATGTAGAAGGATGTTTTTGTGCATTGAGGCCTTTGAGACACTGACTCGCCGGCTGATGGGTAAATATTGAACCTAATGTGCTCTGACTATGCTTTGGTTCAATTTAACAGAAAGCGTATGAATGAAAACAGTTTGGTGATAGCGAAAGTGAAACTAAAACCCCCCGTTCAGACTCACCTTGTCGTGTAGAGACTCTCCGGACACAGACAGGTCCTTGAGTCGGGTGTTAAAGTGCCGGATCTGGTCTTCGTTCGCCACCACCCTCCACTCCAAAGACTTCTGGGTCCCTCCCGTTCCTGTCCCGGGCCGCCCTGCGCTGCCCCCCTGTGGCCTGGTCCCTCCTCCGCCTGCCCCTCCCTCTCCCCAGGCACTTCCTCCTTCACCTCTCCCCCCTTCCTGCCCCCCTCTCCCTCCTCCTGACACCCCGGCTCCACCTGACCCGCCCACACCTCCTCCCGCGCCGCCTCCTCCTCCTCCTCCGCAACACTTCTCCACCCTGTTCCCGATCGCCGTCGCGTTATTCTCCAAATGGGACACTCTTTTGGCGAGATCGTCCAATTTTTGCTTCACGTTGCTCACGTCCAGCTCCACGTCGGCGATCCTGTACGCCTGGTCGTCGAATCGATCCAAAAACACGGCCTGTAAATCTCGAATTTCACTATTACAGTACTCCTTAACTTTGGTCTCCACATCTGAGCATTTTTCTTCGGTTTTTCGAAGCGTATTGTTGACGTGTCTTTCGAAATTCCTGAGCTGCACGTTCACTTGCTGGGTGTCTCCTCCTTCGGTAATTCCAAAGTTGTTCCCACCGCCCACTCCTCCGACGCCTCCAAGTCCTCCGTTTTCGCTGTGCAGCTGGTTTTGTAGGTTGTCCAGGTGCTCGGAGGCGGAGGTGATCTTGCGTTCCGCGTTGGTGACTCGGTTTTGCAGGTCTTGCAGGTTGGAGCAGCAGGACTGGGCCCGGGTCAGGTCTCGTCTCAGCGCGTCCTGGTTCTGTCGGTGACGGGAGTCCAGGGCGTTGAGCTGCTTCTCCAAAGCTCTGATCCTCTCGCGATCCTCCGCCTGCTGACGCCGAAGGTCCTCCACTCCGGCCTGCGACAGAACAAACACGGCAAATAAAGTCTCATTACGTAACTTTGGGTAAACCATCTATAGATTTACATATTTACGGTGCTGTAGCTGATTTTTACTTTCTTAAAAACGTAAAAAACAGTCAATCTGGTTCTTATTAAACGGTTTGCTGTGGTCCAAAGTTATTCCTCACTTATTAAATGCATTCAGAGCGTCCTAATTATTCACTACAGTGAGTTTATAAGCGCTTTTCTCAACTTTCAGAAGCCAGAGTGGAGTTTTGCGGTCACTGTAATGCTAAAAACAACTAGCATTCTAACACCTTTACTTGGTTCACATACAATAAAACGCTTTAGAATTAGAAATAAGTAGACAGCACAGCAGTTCACAATGTTCAAAACCTGCTCAGGAGTGAATGATTAGAAAGAAATCAGATAATTCACATCAGAGGCAACTGTTCACTCAACTTTTTTGGTAATAGACGCTATTTACCTCAGGAATACATTTGGAAACCTGCGCTGACGACTTCCGGTGCAGTTCCCAACACCTGATTCGACCGACTGTGATCAAACCCACTGAAGTAAATGTGATCGTTGGTAAAATAAAGACTGCAGACCTATGTGATGTTTGGAATCATCTGGAACTCGGCGCCTTCGTCTCTTCTAATCACATGTACCCAGTGGCTCGGAGTCGTGCTTCAGTGGGGGAAATGATGAAAACCGAGGGACGGTTGGAATTGTGGATGAGCCGAACATAACGGAACGCCAGAATGACATGTAGATGAAGAAAACTGGGACATTTTCTCATTTCTACCAGATTTTGTCAGACTTAATAGCACGAAAAGAGCGGGAAGTCGTCATCGCATGTTTCCAAATGTCTTCCCGGTTTGTGATGTAAGCGTGAATAGAGAATATCTGATAACTACAGATCAGATTTTGGTGTGCATTTAATATGGAGCGAGATAGCTGTCTGAAGTATTTGTGTGCGTAAGATAAAAAATCCGTGCATATTTGGGAAATCCATGCATATTTGGCTGTAGTTAAGTGAGTCCAGTTGTACATAAAATGTGTTGTGTGTTTTTTTTTCATCAAAATACGAACTGAAAAGTTATGACATCAAGAATTACAATCACGAAAAGAAAAGTTACGATTACACTTTCCTCAATATGAATGCGAATTCACAGACGCGACTCGACTGTCAAAAATACGTCATCATTTCACACAGACATGAACGGTAATGTTCAGCCTCTTGGTGTTTGTGCTGTCCTCACGACACGTGACTATGTGAAGCTAGACAGCCAGCGAACTACTAAAGAAACTCCGTACACAAGGCTTGCTTTTCTTGCTTTTACTTGAAGTTTCTTGTTCACATATGTACATATATGTATAATTGTAATAACTGAAAAATACAGAAAAAAGAACAAATTACCAACTACACTTTACATTGCATGTATGTAATTAAACTACCACGGTTAGCATAAAAACCTAAAAATAAAATACATTTGTAGCCTAAATCTAAGTGCTTGGGAACATAAAATACTTACAAAGACGAAAGTTTGCCAAGGTTCAAACGTTTAGAATACATTCAGCGTGTTTTGAGTCACTTTGACTGCCTTTTTCAGATGTGGCGTTTGCTAGTTTTTTACACGAGGAAAAAACGTCAAAGATCCTCTATGCATAACAGGAGCGCTCACTCTGCGCTGAAACTTAAATGATCCTTAAAGGACAGATGTCTCACTCTGACATTTTTAACATAGTGTTTTTAACAGTAAACAAATTAAGTGACCCTATTTATTGAGCATTTAGTAACTTATTTATAACTTTTTAACTAACTTGATTAACTTTATGAAATTACAAATGTCTTTAAAACAAAGACATGACACTCCCCGCTTGATATAATCACATTATATCACCATAGACACCAAAAACACAGGAAAAATTACAAGTGTTACATGGCATATTCTCTATGTCTCTGAAAGTAAAACAACAATCTCTGAAACAGGTCTTAGAAACACTTTTGCAGTCCCTTCTTTCACAATCCGTACTTCCACCTTTCGGACCTTTTTGTCTCTGCTAGGTAAAGTCTTCACTATTAGTCCGATGGGCCATTCATTTCTGTGAGCTTGTGCATCCTTTAACAGCACTACATCTCCTTCTTTGATATTTGGTTGGTTTTCAGTCCATTTTGTGCGTTTTTGCAGCGTAGACAGATATTCTCCTTTCCACCTTTTCCAAAATGTATCTGCTAGTTGTTGTACCTGTTTCCATTGTTTTCCATACAACTGTCCAGAGGAGAAGTTTCCTGATGGAGCAGACACTGTGCTTGACTTTTGTGTTAGTAACATTGCTGGTGTGAGTATTGTCGGACATTCCGGATCAGTAGATATTGGAACAAGAGGCCTTGCATTTATGATTGCCATTACCTCGGCCATAAACGTGCTTAAAACTTCATGAGTAAGACATGTTTGAGCATTTTGTAACAACGTTGCCTCTAGGATACGCCTCGCCACTCCTATGAGACGTTCCCAGGACCCTCCCATATGGGACGCATGTGGGGGGTTGAATGTCCATGAGCACCCCTTTTCTTGGAGGTACTTTCCAACTGCTGACTTGTCTGTGTCTAAACCCAGTTCCTTACAAGCTCCCACAAAATTAGTTCCTCTGTCTGAGCGCAAGAGCTTTGCTGGACCGCGAATAGAGAAAAATCTTCTCAATGCGTTTATAAAACTGTCTGTGGACATAGTTTCAATAAGTTCAATGTGCACGGCCCTAGTCGTCATGCATGAAAAATAACAGCCCACCGTTTGTTTCAGGCACTGCCACCTCTCGTGCGGCGTGTGATTATAGCCCATGGCCCGAACACATCTAAGCCAACTGTAGTAAATGGAGGTTCAGGTGTGAGTCGATCTGCAGGTAAGTCAGCCATTTTCTGGGCCTGCATTTTACCTCGCAATTTGCGACAAGTGACACAGTTATGTATTACAGAGGACACAAGCCTCTTCCCTCCAACTATCCAGAAACCAGCACTGCGAACAGCTCCTTCCGTAATATGTCGTCCTTGATGAGCTGACTGTTCGTGGAAGTGTCTGACGAGAAGCGTGGCAATGTGGTTGGAGGAAGGAATAATGAGAGGGTGTTTTTCGTTTTCTGTGAGGTCAGCGGAGGAGAAGCGTCCACCAACCCGCAAAAGTCCATCATTATCCACAACTGGATTTAGCTTTTTGAGTACGTCATTTTTGAGTTGATCTTTTTTCCTTCTTTAATCTTTATCAATGTCTCTTTGAATGCATCATGTTGAACTGCAAGAATGATAACATTTTTGGCTTGAGTGAGTTCTTTTCACATTTATACACTCTTTCATACTTTTCCATACCTTTTGTCCACCGTGTTTTGTTTGATAGAAGCGACAACATGAATGAGTTTTTCTACAGCCTTGCACGCTGTTGTCCAGCTTGAGTATTTTTCAAAGCGTTTTGAACCTAGCTGAGGCCCTGATACAGTAGTTTTGAATGTTTTGACTTCTGGTCGTATTTCTTTGTCATTTTCAGGTTCAACAAGTGAGAATGAATGGTCTTTTTGTGAATCACTGAGTTTTCCTGAATACAGAAACCTTGGGCCTATGAACCAGTTACTGTTTCTGAGTTCAGCGGCTGGGATGAATCTAGTTGCTTGGTCAGCAGGATTTGAACCTGTTGGCACATAGTGCCACTGGGCAGGTTGTGTGGATAACCTAATGCGAATGACACGGTTTGCTACATACATGTAGAATCTCTTTGAGGAGTTGTGTATGTACCCTAACACAATACGACTGTCAGTGAAAAACTTAACATTGTCAATATTAATGTCTAACTCATCCCTGATTAACTCGTACAGTTCTACCGCAAGTACGGCGGCACAAAGTTCCAACCGTGGGACAGTGTGTGCAGGTTGGGGCGCAAGTTTTGACTTTCCCATTACGAACCCTATGTGGTGCTGACCTTGACTGTCTAAAGAGCGCAAGTAAGCTACTGCCCCTATAGCTACAGTAGATGCATCAGAGAAAATGCAAAGTTCATTACTTTTCATGTCACGTAACGAACCTGGGGTGTAGCACCTTTTGACGTGCAGATCCTCCAGGGCCTTTAACGAGTCTTTCCATGAGTTCCAGATTTCCTCTTTTCCTGGAGGAAGAGGTGCGTCCCAGTCTCTCTCTTCCGATGACAATTCTCTGAGAAGTGCTTTTCCCTGCATGATTATGGGAGCGGCAAAACCCAAAGGATCATACAGGCTATTGACAGTTGACAGTACTCCCCTGCGTGTGAATGGTTTAGTCTCATTTGATACAAGGTACGTGAAGCTGTCTGTTTGCAAGTTCCAACACAGGCCTAAGCTCCTCTGGACCGGCAGGGGATCTACTCCAAGATCCAAATCTTTTAAGTCTTTTGCACGGTCCACCACAGGAAATAATTCCATGACTAGGTTACAATTAGATGCCACTTTGTGGAGTCTCAGGTTGGATTCTGCTAACATGTTCTGTGTTCTTGTTAACAGGTCAACCGCTTGTTCTGGGGTGGCGACAGATGTGAGCCCATCATCAACATAAAACTGTCTCTCAACAAACTGTCTGACGTCTGTGCCATGTTCTTGCTCACCCTCTTTTGCTGCCCGTCGCATGCAGTAAATGGCAACAGCGGGAGATGAACTGTTACCAAAAACATGTACTTTCATCCTATATTCAATCACATTTTTTGTAATGTCATTGTCCTCGAACCAGAGATAGCGAAGATAGTCTCTATGGTCTTCACACACCTCAAAACAATAAAACATTTGCTGTATGTCAGCTGTCAGGGCTATTGGCTCTTTCCTAAATCGCAACAGCACTCTAACAGGGAGTTGTTCAGGTCGGGTCCGCTTAGAAGCACTTGGTTTAGAGACGTGCCTTCACACTCTGCGCTGGAATCAAAAACAACACGAATTTGATCTGGCTTCTGCGGGTGGTATACGCCGAATGTTGGGAGGTACCAGTGTTCTTTGCCTTCGGGCAGAGGTGGTGCAAGTTCGGCATGATCGTTATCAGCATTTTCTGCATGAACTGGATGTAGTGATCCTTCATTTCTGGTTTCTTTTCTAATGTCTTTTTGAGTGAATAGAGGCGTTTTAGGGCTTGGTCTCTATTGCTTGGAAGCCTCCTTCTTGGAGAGCGGAAGGGCAAAGGTGCTACCCAACTGTTTTCTTGGTTTTGGCAAACTGCATTGTCCATAATCGTTAGGAAGGTTTTATCTTCAATAGACAGTGCTACCTTGTCATCTGACTCTGTTCTGACAAACACGGACTGACCTAGCTTGTCCGAGTTTTCTGTAATGTCCACACTGTTTATGACTGTTAGTGTGTTTTGGGACTTAACACTGTAATCTTCTTTCACTGTGAAGATGTTTGGACATGGTTCAAAATATGTTGTGCGTCCATTATCTAACATGTGTGTCTTGTAAACATTGACCTCTGTAGTGTTGTGAACTTTGCCTAGACATACTTCTCCCACTACAACCCAACCCAAGTCCAGTCTTTGGGCATAAGGTGTGTTGTTAGGCCCGTTAATCTGCTCACGTACCTTATGAACACTGAGGATGTCCCTTCCCAGCAGGAGGAGGATTGGAGCGTGGTGATCAACAGGCTGGATTTTGTTTGCAATGGGGAGAAGATGGGGGTGATGCTGTGCAATCTCAGGTGAGGGGATTTCGGATCTGTCGTCCGGGACTGAATCACATTCAATTAGAGGAGGCAGTTTGATATTTATGTTTCCATCCATAGACTCTATGACAAAGTTCACCGCTCTCCTGCCTGCTGTTTCTGCTTTTCCTGAGCAGGTTTTTAATGTGTACGGGGAAGGTGCTGTTTTGATTTTAAACAGGTTAAAGAACTCTGTCCTGGCCAGGGACCTATTGCTCTGCTCGTCAATCACTGCATACATGTTAACAGCTCTACTTTTCTGGCCTTCTGGATATGCTTTTACTAAACAGATCTTGGAACAAGAGCGTGGGCTTTCACTCTGACCACATACCTCTGTGCACTTAGAGACCACTGCAGGAGCGTGCTCTTTTTGCTCCTCAGTGTCTGCAGTCTCTGAGGTGTCTGCTTTTGGGACAGGAGTGGGACCTGGATGAAGTGCTGATAAGTGCTTTGGACTGTCACACTCTACACATTTAACTGTCACCTTGCAATCTTTGGCAATATGCTGCACTGAGCCACAACATCTATAGCAGATACGATGCTCTTTGAGAAAAGCCTGACGTTCCTCAATTGGTTTGTCTCTAAATGACTTACATTTTTTGAGGGGGTGTGGCTTCTTATGGATTGGGCATTGTCGGTCTGGTTCTTCAATTTTCTTCTGTTCAAGACCACTTTGTTTTTTGTCTGCAATGTCTGTTTTGTGTACTGCTACAGTGGCCTTGCGATTGAATGAGGACTTTTCTATGTGAGTGGAAGCTTGACTGTTATGGCTGGTTAAAGCAAAGCTTGGGTCATTTCTCATTTTTGCTTGGTGCTGGATAAACTGTACAAAAACTGAGAAAGGGGGAAATGACACTGTGTGAGCCTCTTTGAACCGTGTTCCTACAGTTGTCCACTTTTCCTGCAAGTTGAAGGGGAGTTTCTCAACTATTTGTCTTACCCCTCGGGCTGTGTCCAGGTACGCGAGCCCTGGTAGTGTACCATCAGACTTAGCACACTGTAACTCTAACAAGATGTCACCAAGTTCTCTTAGCTTGCTACTATCTTTGTTAGTCAGTCTCGGAAACTCTTCAATCTTTTTCAAGAGTGCGTCCTCAATGGCCTCTGAGGAGCCATAGCATTCCTCAAGACGTTCCCAAACCATTTTTACGCCAGCAGTGGGATTGAGGGTGTGTACTGCGCGCATCCTTTTAGCCTGTTCTGAGGATTTTGGGCCTAACCACTTTGTTAACAGATCTAGCTCCTCTCTAGCTGACAGATTTAAGTATTTAGTTGCACTGACAAATGAGGCTTTCCATGCCCAATAGTTTTCTGGTTTGTCATCGAACTGCAGTAAACCAGTGCTGACTAGTTCTTTGCGGATGAGATATTTGGCGAAATCATGTGCCCCATTTAGTTCTGCTTGGTTGTTGTTTGTGGGCTTGAAGTTGTGAGCTAGAGGATTGAGTGCATAGTTGTTGCTTGGAGCTACTTTTACGTTTGATTCATGTTTCATTTCACTTTTTATTGGTGAGTGGACATGCTGAGCTGCAGTTGTAACTTGGTCAACTGGTTGTTTGGTAGATTGCAAGTTCAAAGCATTTGAAGGCTCCAGTAACTTGCGTTGTTGTTCCACATATTCACTTGTGCGTTGCACTGCATTAAAGGATTGACCTTGGAGGAGGGGTCCTATTTCTGACTCCCCGCTCTGACTTTCTAATTCTTCATAGGCTGCAAATTCTGCCTCAGCTGCTGCTACCTCTTTTTCACATTTCAGGATGTGGAGACTGGCATCTAAATCAGCCTTTTGTCTCATCATGTTGGCCTCTTTTACAGCATAGGTGAGTTGAGCTTTAGCTGCTTGAGCTTTGGCCTTTGTAGCTGAGAAACCTGATGATGCTGAGGAATGAGACCGCCTGCTGGTAGCCCTGGACCTGGCACTGCGTGGAGGTGAAGGTTGTTGCTTCTCCGACGGCTGTGGCCTTTCTGGCGACATTTGGTCTGCAGGATCTAGCTGGTCTGGTTGCTGCTCCGAAACGACATCTGGCTCGAACTCTGCGTCTACTTCATTCTGCTGATCATACTCTCGCAGATAATTTCTTCCTGAACGTAGACTCATGTTGACTTAATGTAGCTCTGTGCTGCTTGAACCCGCCGAGTAGTCGTCTTTTTACTGTGCTGTCCTCACGACACGTGACTATGTGAAGCTAGACAGCCAGCGAACTACTAAAGAAACTCCGTACACAAGGCTTGCTTTTCTTGCTTTTACTTGAAGTTTCTTGTTCACATATGTACATATATGTATAATTGTAGTAACTGAAAAATACAGAAAAAAGAACAAATTACCAACTACACTTTACATTGCATGTATGTAATTAAACTACCAAGGTTAGCATAAAAACCTAAAAATAAAATACATTTGTAGCCTAAATCTAAGTGCTTGGGAACATAAAATACTTACAAAGACGAAAGTTTGCCAAGGTTCAAACGTTTAGAGTACATTCAGCGTGTTTTGAGTCACTTTGACTGCCTTTTTTCAGATGTGGCGTTTGCTAGCTTTTACACGAGGAAAAAACGTCAAAGATCCTCTATGCATAACAGGAGCGCTCACTCTGCGCTGAAACTTAAATGATCCTTAAAGGACAGATGTCTCACTCTGACATTTTTAACATAGTGTTTTTAACAGTAAACAAATTAAGTGACCCTATTTATTGAGCATTTAGTAACTTATTTATAACTTTTTAACTAACTTAATTAACTTTATGAAATTACAAATGTCTTTAAAACAAAGACATGACAGTGTTAATGCAGCCGCCATCTTGGTACAGGCTTCTCTGGTCTAAAGTGTCACTGACCGTCATTTGACCGAAGCTTTTTCACAGGAATCAGCGAGAGGAGATGCCGGGAGAACCAGGACTGAACCAGGACTGAACCAGGACTGAACCAGGGCAAAACCAGGACTAAACCAGGACTGAACCAGGACTGAACCAGGACTGAACCAGGGTTAAACCAGGACTGAACCAGGACTGAACCAGGACTGAACCAGGGCGAAACCAGGACGGAACCAGGACTGAACCAGGACTGAACCAGGGCTAAACCAGGGCTAAACCAGGGCTAAACCAGGACTGAACCTGGACTGAACCAGGACTGAACCAGGACTGAACCAGGACTGAACCAGGGCGAAACCAGGACTAAACCAGGACTGAACCAGGAATGAACCAGAGCTAAACCAGGGCTAAACCAGGACTGAACCTGGACTGAACCAGGACTGAACCAGGGCTAAACCAGGGCTAAACCAGGGCTAAACCAGGACTGAACCTGGACTGAACCAGGACTGAACCAGGACTAAACCAGGACTGAACCAGGGTTAAACCAGGACTAAACCAGGGCTAAACCAGGGCTAAACCAGGACTGACCCAGGACTGAACCAGGACTGAACCAGGGCTAAACCAGGACTAAACCTGGGCTAAACCAGGACTGAACCAGAATTTCTATCCTACGCACACAAATACTTCTAACAGCTATCGTGCTCCATAATTTAACATAGTCCATTTTCTATTTCCTTTATCTGTCTGTTTATCTCCTGATATTCTAATCTATTTCAAACACTTTGGTTTGACTGATCAGATTCTCCAGTAACAAATATTCACTCACAGTATGTCCCTTTCCCACTAGAGGGCTGTGGTTTCTATAAATCACTTCACGCGCTGGTCAAATGTGTGAATGTGGTCTGAGCCAACGCTGACTCAAGACTCTCAAGAATGCAATGCAAGAAACACTGGGGTTTAACCCTTCGATACAGCCAGTTCTACACTCTGAGACGGCGCTCATTTGTCCTGGTTTAACTGGGTCTATTCACGCTTACGTCACAAAACCGGAAGACGTTTGGAAACATGCGGATGACTACTTCCTTCCTAACTCTGACAAAATCTGGGAAACCTGAGAAAATGGCCCGGCCTTCTTCATCTAGATGTCAGCGTATTCTTTTTTCCTTTTACAAACTGCCTATTGATTTGCGTATTAAAATGCGTCTAACTTCATAATATAAAACAAAGATGTTCCGTTATGTTCAGCAGATCAACAGTTACAACCAGATGTCTGTAAGTGACTTGGAAGATGTGTTTAGAGTCACGTCCCCCATGGAAAGTCTTGGCAGGTTGTGAAGACGCTGCTGGGCGATGGTTTTGTCAGATTATCAGTAACAACATCGGAAGTCGTCATCCGGGTGTTTCCAGACGTTTAGGGGTAAGCATGGAAAGAGTGTTTTGTTAACACAATATATATTTTGATTGCAAGATTACTCCAACATGCAGGGATGACGGATAAAACCACTTCAGGCTTGTTGAGGGAACAATGTAATAACATGGTACAAAGCTTAAACTCCCTCTTTAAAGTGGGAATGAAGGTCTAAACTCAAACCACAACCACATGTCAAATATAGCTGCTGAACTTGGTAATCTTGGCGGTTTTATGTGATGTCATGTACTACTTGACATCGCAGAGGCCACAGACGGCAGCACACACTTAGATTTAGGCTTAGTTTGCTTTAAAATTGCCAAAAAATAATAAGGTAATGATAAGATAATGCTCTTGAAACACCACAGTTAGGATCTGTCTGGAATTAAATGCGACTATAATATTATATGAGCAGTTGTAGCTGGTACCTGGCAGGAGGAGCAGGACAGAGACACCCTCCTCTCCAGCTCCCTCAGGACCTCCTCCTTCAGAGACGTCAGGACCGCCCCTGTCACCCCCCCTGACGTCCCCCCGTCCACGTCGTTCCCTTTACCGTTCACCAGGTGGTTGTTGATGCTCACCAGGGTTTTATCGTGAGCCTGGAGGAAACACAAGGAGCAAAACAACGGATTTTTACTGATACAAAAAGGGGGATGGATTTTTTTTACATAAAATTTTGCTTAGGGTTGGTTTCAATTAAGTGGATTGGATTAACAATGGTTATTAGGGGTGTAACGATATCCAAGTCTCGCAATATGATATCGTCACGGTACGACATTTATTGCGATATCGTGGGAAAGCTCACGATATTACGATATTCTACATAATAACAAGACTGACATTATAGACCAGTCATTTGGCACAACATTTATTGTCATTAGGGATGGAACGATATCTGTCTGTACCAGATTTGCACCATATACATCTCACCGTACCAGATTTATTGCAATATTTTGACTGTGAATCTGCTCCTTTTTCCTCTAAAAATGCCTTCACAAGACATAACCCAAAGAATGTAAAAGTGCTTATAACAATGTAAAAGTGCTTAGAACAGTTATTTCTTCATGTCGTCTGCACTGAAACAGAGCAAAGGATCATGGTCTATTCAGGAAACTTGCATATCTGAGATACTGAAAAGAGGATACTCGAAAAACCTGAGTTGGAGGAGGTACGGCACAAAAAGAATGGGCCCTAGAATTGAGCCTTGAGGGACTCCGGGTGAATTTAAAGCACATAATACAGAATATTATCAGATTCTCATGTAGTACATCCACAGCGTCCGGGTCCAGTACTGACCTGGGTGCGGTTGTCCAGCTGGTCCAGTTTGGTCTGAATACTGTTGATGGTTTCTGTGATTTCGGGCTGAGCGGCGTCGGCCGGGTTCCTCCCCCCTGTGCTTCCTCCTGCTCCTCCCCAGGTTCCCCCACCTCCCCCGGTGTGACCCCCTCCCCCGCTGCTGCCCCCTGCTGGCCGGTTCATGTTGGTCTGGAGGTCCTGGAGGGTCTTGGTCAGCTTCTGGATCTGGTCCTCGAGTCTTCGCACCCTCTCGCTGTCCCCACGACCTGAAAGAGGAACACAGAACAATGTTAAAAGAGTTCACACTGCATGCTTATTTGATAATACAATAATGTTTTGAGATATTTGTAGCTATACCCATCTTTATTAAAGAATATACAAACTAAATGCTACAGATGGAGAACAAAATTACCTTTAAGAGTTGTTTATACTGACAAGTGCCCATGCTGCAGTTTAATGTTGTTTCATCATAAAAAAATATACCTGGAGTTGTCATTTGGTGATTAAGTTGGTTAATCCTACACATGTCCATAGAATTTTAGAAGTAATTTTAGAAGTAAAGCCAACCCTACATTTGAAGGATTTATGTCTGAGCAGCAGCAGTGAGTTGCACTTCCTGATAGAAGCTCGGCAGCGGCGGACTGATATATGAGAAAATAGTCCCTCAACATGCGACGATTCATGCGACGCAAGGTTAGTTTTATTTCAAACATTTCTATTAACATAACATATTCTCTGGACACAGACGTTCACATGGACAGTCTGGAGTTCTAATAGTTTTTCCTCGGGTCTGTGGAGTGGGTCAGACTGTTTTTAGCGGCAGGACGACTGTGGCATTGACATGCACTAGCCCAGCACCAGCGACCTCTGCAAATACAAGGACTGGAGGGCGTATTTTAAAAACTGTCTCCACACGTCTCCAACACTCTGGCTCACCATGTCCAAAACTCTGAACTGTCCCTTTAATATGTATAGGTTTGTTTGGTTAAAAGCCATTGTTTGGTCAGGCGTGCAAACATTTTTTTTATGTAATGTGGTAATAAAGTAAATGCTCCATTGTGTTTTTAATCTCCACACACCTTCACGAGAATCATTTAGACAATTTCAGCCCTGGAATTTCCAATCTCTGCTGAAACAAAACACAACTCCAGGTCTGTTTTTGAGGAGGAAACAACATTATAACATGACTTAAAGCCCACAAGAGTCCATTTTGTGTAATATAGAACCTTTAAACACCAAATCTAAGACCGGCAAAGTATAAGAAAACATTTGTATTTGATAGAAATAAAATATTACAGAATCTACTCACCGGTGTTCCCTCCGCTCTGTCCCGAACCAGATCCACCGAAACTTGCCCCTCCTCCCCCACTGACCCCCCCTCCTCCTCCGCCGCCCTGCCCGCCCCTTCCTCCTCCCCCTCCTTGCCCGTAGTTCGTGCCGCCGCTGCTGCCTCCTTGCCCGTAGTTTGTAGTGGTCCCAGTCCCTCCAAACCCGTTCCCACGTCCGCCCCCATAATTAGTCCCTTGTCCGGCTCCGAAATCGGTCCCCGTTTGCCCGTAGTTCGTGTTGCTTCCTCCTTGTCCATAGTTCGTGTTGCTTCCTCCTTGTCCATAGTTCGTGCTGCTTCCTCCCTGCCCGTAGTTGTGGTTTCCGTTGTGGTTTCCGTTGTGGTTTCCGGGCACTACCCCCGTCCCACCAGCGGGGGGCGTGTTGCAGTCGTCTCCGCTGAAGCCCTGGCAGCATTTCCACTCCATCTCAGTCACCATCTTGTAGGCCACTTTGTACCGCGGGCGCATGTAAGTCCGATATCTGCAGAGAGACCAGGAAAAACAGTTGTTGTAATCGAAATATAGAGAAACAGCATTAAAACTGTGGAACTTGCATCACATCTTTGTTAATTTCCTCCACTTTTTTGTCCTCCTTTGGATTATCTCTGGTTTAGAATCACTTTGAAGTCAGCTCCGTGTGCGCTGATTGTCCTACACATGCATTTGTTGATGTATTATAGTCCACTTGACAAATTTGTGGTGAGAATATGATCTAAAACAACTGAAAAAAATAAAGTTCTTATTCGATTTGGATCAAACAACCAGACTTTTGCACTTTTCTGGTGTGACTGAACACACCCTAAACGTCCAAAGAGGTCCAAAGTTATTCCTCACTTCCTCACTGCACTACGTAACTTTTTCCGTTGGTGGTCCGTCACCTGATTGTTTCTATGGAGATCACTGCTTTGCCTCGAATGTTCCACAGTGTGACATTAAACAGCTCTACTTTACATTTATTCAGTTACAGGTGGTTTTATAGCTCAAAAATACCTAGAAAAACAGGCATTATGACTGTAGCTACATTTACACATAGTGGGAATGAATATTTCCCTCCCTCCGTTTTCCAAAATAACATTGTGCACACAGCATCGTTTTCAGAAAAGTTTTCATTTACATGTACACAGGTATTTTTAAAAATGGAAACATTTCCTTTCGCCTGCACCCATCTTTTACACCCAAACGGCAAATTAGTTTCTTGAAAAATGTATGATTAACTGAGATTCGGTCCCCCCGAGTGTCAACCCAGCCGACCTGCCTCGTCTCAATATAATAAATGCTTTTCACTTTGCACATGTGCTGTTGGCGTGGTCCTTGGTGAATGAATCTTTGAATCAGTGATGAACGCCAGTCCTCCGGGACAACCACTTCATTTTCAAAATGATCCCACAGCAGTCCGCCCAGGTCGAACCCAAAACCAACAGCGCCTGGGTCCCCGAGTAGGAGGGAGAAATGACCTCTGAGTCCTTGTTCTTCTGTGGTCATCAATATGATTCATCAGCTGTGTCTGCAAATGCAAACACATGAAAAGTGTTCGCAGCAGAAGAAATGTGACTGCTGCTCTGAACGCTTCCACGATCAGGTCATAGAACTAGGATCATCATCAAAGCAAAAGGTGAACATGGGTCAAACTTTTGGCGCACCAGCTCCTAAAACTCCATTTATCTCACTTTACACACAAACACCAAACTGTAGTTTTCCAGAATCTCCACCATAACAGGAGTTTTTAGAAAGATTCATTTTCAGAGGCGAATTCACTGTTTACAAGTAAACGATAAGTGCTACATATACATATACATATACGCTACATATACGCACAACTCTCAGAAACCAGAGTGGAGTTTTACCACCATCGTAATGCAACAACTCACAAGCAAAGGGCGCACTTCCTGATTCTCTGACAATAAATGCATTTGAATTAGAAGCAGACAGAACACTGCTTATTCTGACCTCAAGAGCCTTTAAGTTGTAGTTCTAAAGTGTTTCCACAATGTCTCTGCTTGTCTCATGGTGATGTTATTGCTTTGCTCTCCACAGTACGACATTAAACAAATATATCTTGTATTCATTCATTTACAGGTGTTTTTCCCTCAAAACTACCACAAAAACCATGAGCTAGGAACTTCTCCACAGAGCTGACCTGTAACTTGCCTGCTTGTCTCCATGGAGATAGTTAAATGAAATGCCGCACTGTCGAACATTCCAGGACCAACAATAACATCTACAGGTGACGGACAGAAAAGTTATTCCTCAGTCTTCTCTGATTTCGTGCGCTAAAACCATTTCCTAGTAAACTCCCTGTTCTAAACACTAGCTCAGTACTGGACTTTCCATTTCCCTAAAGCTGTGGTCACTCTGGGTTTTCTCACTCACTGATCTTTAGTTTGTCTGTGTTTAAACTGCAGCGGCGTCCACCACAAATACATCCACCATGAGCTCATGTGGACCCAGCCCTGAAGGACCAGACAATAACTCAACTCCTCCGGGACCAGAGCAGGGACCAGAGCCGAGACCGGAGCCGGGACCAGTGCCGAGACCGGAGCCGGGACCAGAGCCGGGACCAGAGCCGGGGCTGAACGAAGAGCTGAGGACGATTACAAACAGAACACAGTATGCTAATGAGCGCAGGATCCGGCTTCCTGCAACATTTTCAGGACTTTCCCCATTTAAAATAGATAATATTGCATTTTAAATTGTTAATCGCCACAGCAACTGTCATCATTTATCATTCTTGTGCAATTAAAGACGCTGCGCTCAATTTTCCTCATGTATCACCCGGACATAATGTATAAGCAGGTCCGAGTAGGTCTGTTTTGTGCTGTCCGTATGTCTTAAAGTGTTTTATTAGTCCGATAATCAGGAAGTGTATGTTAGCATGCTAGTTATTGTTAGTTTTACCTTCAAGGAAACTTCGCTCTGGTCTCAAAAAGTTGTGAAAAGCGCATATATATATATATATATATATATATATATATAGATATAGATATATATATATATATATATATATATATATATATATATATATATATATATATATATATATAGATAGATAGATAGATAGAGAGATATGGATATGGATATAGATAATTAGTTCTGTTTTTTTCCACAAATTGAGTGTTTTGTTTAATTAATTCTGGATTATTTGTCTGTCAAAGCTCAAAATGCTCTGTTCCACCTTGTGATGTCATGAATTTGTAGTTTTCAAGTTAGCATCGACCTTTTGATCAGTAGAGATTCCAGGGCTGAAGTCATTGAAATGATCAGTGGCGGAGTTGGCAATTAGGGGGCCCTGGGTGAATTTGAGTTCGGAGCCCTCATTATAAGAGGAGCTTGGTCACACAGGAGGAGCTCGGAGTAGAGCCGCTGTTCCTCCACGTTGAGAGGAGCAGCTGAGGTGGCTCGGGCATCTGTTCCTGATACCTTCTGGACGCCTCCCTAGAGAGGTGGTCCGGGCATGTCCCACCGGAAGGAGGCCCCGGGGAAGACCCAGGACGCGCTGGAGGGACTATGTCTCTGGGCCTGGGAACACCTCGGGGTATCCCTGAAGGAGCTGGAGGAAGTGTCCAGGGTGGAGGAAGTCTGAGAGTCCCTGCTTAGACTGCTGCCCCCGTGACCCGGCCCCGGATAAGAGGAAGAAAAATGGATGGATGGATGAATGGATGAATGGAAGACGCCCAAAGCGCTTTATAATAACACACACACACACACACACACACAAGGGTGATTAGGTGGGACTAAAAGACAGATTAAACCGAAATGTTTTGAGAAGTGATTTGAATTGATCAGTGGTTTCAGCAGCTTGTTCATGTGGAGGGAGCGTGGTCCAGAGCGCAAGAGCCTGGACACTGAAGGCTCCGTCCCCCACGGTCCAGAACTTGGAGCAGGGAGCAGTGAGCTGAGAGGAAGAGGGGGAACGAAGTGTTTGGAGCAGGTTTGAGAAGGAGGGACCTGGGCGTGGAGGGACTAGGTGAGGAGAAGAATCTTGTTCTGGAGCCGGTATTTTATGGGAGGCCAGTGCAGGTGGGCGAGGGTGGGGGTGATGTGTTTCCAGATCTCGGCAGCAGAGTTTTGGATGTTTTGAAGCCTGTCCAGAAGCTCTTGGGAAATTCCGGGGATGACTGTTGCATTAGTCAAGGTGGGAGGTAATGAACGAGTGGATAAGTGTTTGAGCAACCGCGTCCGGGAGAGATCGACGGAGGCGGGAGATGTTTATGAAGATCAGTGAATATAAATAGTAAACATATTAGTTAAACGGGAACACGCAGCACATAGATTAAAGACACAGACACAAATCACAATCACACAAGACAGAGACATTTGCTGTGATGTTAAAACACAAACTGATTAGTTACAGATTAGTTAGAATGAAGAAAGTCTGTCTGTGATGTGGAAACGATTATGACAGATCAGAAAACAGCCTAATATGGGCCCTTTGCTGTTCCGCTCTGGGCTCTCGAGTGCAGCAGCTGCTCTGGTTTGGTTCCATGTCACAGATATTGTTCAGTGGATAAACAGCATGTGTAAATCTACTCAGAGTCACTTTGAAATCAGTTCAAATATTTCCACTTTGTGCCGACTAAAACACACACACAGACACAGGCCGTCACACTGTGGAACATTCCAGGCTAAGAAATAACATCTCCATTAGGGTTGGGCGGTAATATCAAAAAGTAGCAGCGGTATCAGTTTCATCACCGTCATTTTAAATGCATAAGGACCTAAAGCCACACCAGGACTTTCTCCCTCCGCTCTCTCTCCTCTTCAAACGTGGTTCCGCTCGGAGATTTCCATCCACACGCAGCGAGGAAGAAGAAAAAAACCCGACTGACGCTTCGTGTGCGACGTTGAGCCCAAAAGTTTGCGATGGAGACGTTTTATTGAAGCCGAGAGTCGAGAGGGGACGAGGCGCTGAAGAGGAGAAAGTTCCCGAGGGCGAAGTCAGACTTTCACGGAGGAGACGGTAAAGCCCAATTTATGGTTCTGCGTCAAAACCCCCTTCACACAGCATCAGCGTCGACCGCCGCGCACGTCGGAAACTTTCTAACGACGCCTCAAAACGACGCAGACGATAAGGGCTGTGATTGGTCCTCTCCACCGCTCTACATTTCCACTGCTCCACTCATTATAGACTTTGAGTAATAATGTGTTTCATGCAGCTTTGGCACATTTGTTTACATTTTACAGAAACGAAACTTCAAACTGCATGGCTCATTTGCATACAGTATAAGCGCTGATAAAAACAGCTTGTGCGCTGATGCTGATGCGATCGAACGCGCTGCAAAGTTTGGTTTGATCAGAACTTGTGCCTCATCTTCAAATATAAAGCTGCGACTCTGTTTCTGAAGGGTACAAAAATCATTCTTAATTAGTCACAGTAATACCTCATACCCCGGCAAAATGCTGAGAAGGTTTAACGGTATAAAAATTTGGATACTGCCCGACCCTAATCTCCATGGACACAAGCAGGTGGTGCAGGTTGCAGTGTGTTACTTATGAGACACTGGCTTCAGTCTGGTGTCTTTGCAGTGTTTTTTACAGTCTAGAGTTGCTCCCGTGGCAGTGGAGTGTTCGGCTGCTCTTGTGGCCGCCTGACTCACTCACAGAGCAGGTTTTGGTTTTTGAGCTCAGTTTTTAACATCATATCATCAGATTTAACCCAACCAAGAAGTGCAGCAAGTCTACATTCAGACTGCAGCCTGAAGTGACCCAAATCTGATTTTTTTTCCGCTCCTACGTGACCTGTGTCTGATCTTTTTATGACAATCTGAACAACACAGATCCGATTTTTTCAAATGTGACCCAGGCCACTTCAATATGTGTAGTAGTAGTAGTAGTAGTAGTAGTAGTAGCAGTAGCAGTAGTAGTAGCAGTAGCAGTAGTAGTAGCAGTAGTAGTAGTAGCAGTAGTAGTAGTAGTAGTAGTAGTTGTAGTAGCAGTAATAATAGTAATAATAGTAATAGTAATAATAGCAGTAGCAGTAATACTAATAGCAATAGTAATACTAATAGCAGTAATAATAATAATAGTAGTAGCAGTAGCAGTAGTAGTAGCAGTAGTAGTAGTAGCAGTAGTAGTAGTAGTAGCAATAGCATTAGTTGTAGTAGTAGCAGTAGTAGTTGTAGTTGTAGTAGTAGCAGTAGTAGTAGTAGCAGTACTAGTAGCAGTAGTAGTAGCAGTAGCAGTAGTAGTTGTAGTAGTAGTAGCAGTAGTAGTAGCAGTAGCAGTAGTAGTTGTAGTTGTAGTAGTAGCAGTAGCAGTAGTAGTAGTAGTACTAGTAGTAGTACCAGTAGCAGTAGCAGTAGTAGTGTTCACAGTAGTAGTAGTAGTAGTAGTAGTAGTAGTAGCAGTAGTAGCAGTAATTGTAGTAGCAGTACTAGCAGCAGTAGTACAGTGTATTTTACAGTATATATACTCACGAGACCACCCTGCTGCACTGGCCCGTGCCCCAGGAGCAGGGCTGGTAGTCGGGCTTCACGTACGTCTCCACTCCGTCCTCCACCACGCAGCTCACCGTCCGCGGCACCACGAACGCACACCAGTTTCTACGGGAGGGAAAACACCGAGACCAACTCATGAGATCATTCACTGAAACACTTAAACCGTCATCACAGCCCGGCAACGACAAACACAAACACACACGACAGAGACAAAGACGTTCATCTGAGCTGTCACCACGGCCCGGCAACGGCATATGAAAACAATATGTGTGACGTAGCTCTGTGAAGAGACGGCCCCACTCAGAGCAAGAACGCAACACTTTTACCAAACCTGGCAAAGGATCTGGAGTCAAATCAGCCGGCTGATCAGTAGCAGTAGTAGCATTAGTAGTAGGGCCCGATATATCGGTTGAGCCGATATGGGCACTTGGAAACATATCGGCCTAAATCTTGCCGATATGGGCCGATATTCCACGTGGACATGTTTTACCTTGTTATAAAGCTCAGGCTCTATATATTCTGCCCATTTAATCCAATTTACAGACAGATAAATGTCCTCATATGTGGCTCCGCATCAGGATTTATCTGCGGAGTCAATTGTCTGTGTTTGTGACGTCGTCCTGCCCCTGAACGCACCCCCACATGTGCGTTTGTTTACAGCTGCAGCCACAGATCCACGTGCACATCACTGAGATTATGTTGTTTTTCTGGACGCTCAGTGTGAGTCTGGATTAAAAGGACAGTTCTTAGTGCAGACCTGTGATCTGAGAGGAGCCTGTGTGAGGCTGAGTGTTGAAATGTGTCGGTTTTGGTTTTGGTTCTTTCTCGTTAGCGATTAGCTGCTGTAGCTCGCACACATAAACAGGCTGTTTTCTCTTCTATCAGCGACTGTAAAGTGACTATAGTGGCCGTATATATATGTTACTGGACACGCACTGATATGGAAATGAGCTGTGAATAGAGGTGTGAATTATCGGCATTTAGCAGATCGTTAATTACCGCAGCGCACACGTATTTACCGCTAAAGGCTAATAGCGAAAGTTTACTTACAGAACTTTCTTTACTGGCTAGAATATCGTACAAAAACACCATTAGGCCGAACGACGTCTTTAAATATGACGTAAAGAGGCAGAAGAACAATAAATGTCGCCTAAATAAACCCGACTGAAAATCCAATAGAGCCAAACCTAAGTCTTATAAACAACTGAAGATTTACAGTGGCTTTTTATGTCATAAATATATCGGCAGTTATATCGGGTCCTAGTTAGTAGCAGTAGTAGCAGTCACAGCCTGGCAACAAGTTACGGGTCAGATCTTCTGATATTTTATTGATCTATTTATTATTATGCATTTGATGAATGTGCTTTTTATTAATGTTTGTGTGGAGTCTTCACTTGTGCTGGTGCTCTGTCTGCAAACGAAGTTCCTAACGGATAAATAAAGTTATTTGAATTGAATTTGAATCTGTGACGAGGCGGCTCCGCTCACAGTCAGAATACACGTTTTCTAATGTGCATTTTAGCAACAAAAACCCCCAAACAAAAACAAAACACAAACATCTGTGCTCAAATAAACAGAAAAGTTACACCGTGAAGATTTAAATGACACAAATACGTTGTGTTTATTTGTTTTTCGGGGCTAAAACAGATTTAAATCCAGCCTCGGCGCTCAGTTTCTCGTCGTGTTTTGTTTCGCAGATGGAGATGTTTGAATTCCTGCTTTAATCCAATTGAATGAAAAACAATGGAATACATTCTGAACGCATCTGTCCTCCTTCTCCTCCCATTCTCCCTCTTTTCTCCTCTCCTTCTCCTTTTCTTGCTCTCTTTTCTGTATCCCCCCTTTCCCGGCATTCCCTCCTCTCTTCCCCCTCCCCCCTCTATCTACGAATTTCTCAAGAATTCTCTGAATTTCTCTGGATTTCTCCGTCTTTCCTCCTCCTGCCTTCCTTTTTCCTCTATATTCTCTCTCTTCTCACTCTCCCGAACCGCCTCTCTCCCTTTCTTTCTCTCTTTCTTTCTTTCCTTCCCTCTCTCCGTCCCATCTGTTCTCCACATGGGCCCTCACCTCGTCTGACCCTCTCACCTGCTCCAAAACTCTGTGACAAAAGACTTGAAGATTTTATTTCCACGTTTCAGCAGAAAACGCACTCGCTCTCTCTCCCTTCCCCCCTCCCGACTCTTTCTCTCTCTTTTCTCCCTCGCTCCGCTCGTCTTTTCTGGATAAATATTTGGATTTAGGGTCTGGACGTCTGTTTCGGAGACGGCGACACAGAAGAACTTTTACGAAACACGGCAAAGGGTCTGGAGTATTTCTCATTATTATTGTTTCATTATTTGGTTCAGACTTTCCTTTTTCTGCTTTGAGTTTGGCTTTAATTTTCTGCCCAAGCCCGATATGCCCAGAACCAGAGCAGAGATTTATTTCCTGTAAACAACAACCCAAATGTGTTTACGAGAGATGCAACAATACCAGAAATCTGGTCTTATCGTATCGTCAAAGGTCTCACAATAACATCGTGGACCATCACAATATATCGAATCCCAAGTCTCTTTGCTTAAATGAACAGTTCTGATGCAGAAATAGCTCAAAAAAACCAGAGGGAACTACATAGACCATGATCCTTTGCTCCGTTTCAGTGCAGACGACATGAAGAAATAACTGTTCTAAGCACTTTTACATCTTCATTCTTTGGGTTAAGTCTTGTGAAGCGTTTTTAGAGGAAAAAGGAGCAGATTCAGTCAAAATATTGCAAAAAATATGATACCCGTGAGGTTCACACTGTGACGATATCGTATCGTGAGACTTGGGTATCGTTACACTCCTCTTTTTTCAGTTTATGCTCGTACAAACTAATAATAATGATAAAGAAGGCACGAAAGTTTATCGTTTATGATCGTACAAAATAAACCACCAAGAGAATGAAAAGGTGTAAGGATTAAAAAAAAAAACAAGTTAAGATGACTTGAATTAAGGAAGTTTGATCATTGATTTTTATACGCCCGTGATAAAACGGGACGTATTATGGTATGGCGCTGTCCGTCCGTCCGTCTGTCCGTCCGTCCGTCCGTCCGTCTGTGGACACTTCAAAGCTTTGAAGTCTTTGAAGCTTTGTCTTCATGAAAGATCTGAACTCTCTTCTCAAATGTTCTGCTGCTGAAAGCGAGAACAACCCACATTCTCTGCTTCTTTGAGCTTTGACACATTAAAGCTTTGTAGTGTCTTTAAGTTCTGTTGCTGCGATCTGATTGGTGGAATTCCGATTCTAGAATGTGATGATGTCATACTCAATTCATCTTTAACTAGGTTTGACAAATTCTAACTTAATTCTATATACAATAATTCAAAGTACGGGCGTATTTTGCCCCACTGGAGGAGCTCTTGTTCTCTTTGTTGTGCTTAAAATATGAAAATACATCTGGCCACACTTCAAATGTTGCTTGAATTAAGAGAAAAACACTTATTCCACTGGTAGATCATTTTCACTCATCCAGCTCAATCTGCTCAAATAAAGTAAAACGTTCTTAATTTAAGTCATTTTAACTTATCTAGATTTTTTTTCCCCCAGTGTTGGTCACATATTGACTAATTGCAGCGCTCTCCTAAAACTTTAAAATCTTTTATTCTTTCCATGTTACAAACAGAAGGTTCAGAGACACTGGACAGTTTCAGTCCAGGATCGACTCATTTACAGCCATGAAAAACGTCTTAAACTCCGTCTTAACTCTCGCTGTTCCCTCCTCTGTTTCATGACCCTGTGGGGTGTTTTTTGCACTGATATATTCTCATCATTTTGTGTCTAATTTAGAGTTTATCGTTTTCTACTTTCTGTTATTTTATTTATCGCGTGTTTAGTGTTTGTCTACATTTCGCTCAAAGTCCCGCAGCAGTTTCCTCGTGTTGTGAACCTGTTCACTCATACGGCAGTAAAACCTTCCTGATTTCTTATTCTGTGTTGCTTGTTTTGTGCGTTCTAATAAATTTATAGATATAAAAACTAAATAAGACAAAAAAAGGAATATTTTCTTGAAATAATATTCTTACACATTCAGCCATTCAGCCATTTAGTAAATATAGATCCCCTTAAAACAAGATAAATAAGAGAAGAGAAGATCAGACAGGACTTTATTGAGACTAAATCTGGCTTCGTTTTATGAAATTTGCAGTGTTATTTTTCTGATTTTAAAGCTGCAGTTTTCAAATAAACGTGTTTATGTTCGTACAGACTAATACTAACGATAAAAAAAGGCACAAAATTGACCATTTATGATCATACAAAATAAAGAATAAACAAGAAAAGCCTGTGTTTGGTGCAGGTTTTCCTTCAGTCCAACCCCTGTGTCTGAAAATCCTCCAGATCGACAGGTTTAACATCACGGCACATTCCAAACAAAGCCCTAACGTCGCCGTGGAGACGAGCAGCCGATGGTCCAGAAAAGTGACGTAGTGCCGCAAATGAGAAACACACCGCCTGACGATCGCTGTAATTATCATTATTAGAGCTCAAATCAGCCGGGACCAGGAGCAGAACGGAGCTGCGGGACTTTCCACAAGAACCGTCTTATCTCCGCGCCTTCATCCGCGGGAGTAAAACGCGGATTTAACTGTTCACTTCTCACTCGCGGTGTTGTTGTTATCGCCATAGAAACGGCCCAGCGAGAGTCACGAGCTTTACTTTACTGAGAAATGTTGCCTGGTGAATCCAAACTCTTTTTTTTATTTACACATAAAGATCCGATCTGGTCTCTACAGCCATTGATGAACCCCGAGCCAGACTTAAAGCTCCATGGAGATGTTATTCCTTTGTCTGGAATGTTCCACAGTATGGCATTAAACATTTCTATCTTCATGGAACCCAAACCAGACCAAGTTAGAGGTCAGATCTGTGGAGAGGCGACGCCAAACACACTCAAAAAAACTGTTTTTCAAGATATTTTTAAGCTAAAAAACCACCTGTAATTGAGTAAAGAGCTGTTTAATGTCACACTGTGGGACATTCCAGCTAGAGCAATGACGTATCCATGGAAACAATCAGGTGACGGGCTCCCGGGTGTTAAGTTACACAGTGCAGCTTTAAATATCCTGGATTATTGCCTAATATAGGAGCTTTTAGCCGTGTTATGATGTCGTTTCCTGCTCAAAATCAGAGCTGTAGTTTTGTGTTTTGTTTCATTCACATGTCTGAGTAACACTTTATTATTCGTCTGTTTACATCTTAACAACAGCCTCTGGTCGGAATCATTACTTAATATGTTCAAAATCCAAAATAGCCGATATGAGCTCAGAGCTACGCCCGTGTTTATCAAAAACAAAATCAGAACAAACAGTGTGAAGTGTTGTGTATGTGTTAAAGGGCTGGAGCTGTGGAACAACTGTACAGACGCTTTAAAACTGTGCACGACTCTGTTCCACTTTAACCCCCGAAGACCTCAGGGTAATTTTAGTACATTTCTCCTCGCCTGGATTTTTTTCTTAATTTTGCTTTAGCTAAAATAGATTTACTCCATTTTTAAATTTTCTGCTGATTATTTACGTTTTGATTTGTGTGTATTGTGATTTTAATGTCTTTCTTATTCTGTAAAGCACTTTGAATGACTTCGTGCACCAATTGTGCTGTACAAATAAACTCGCCTTTCCTCAGTGGACAGAATAAACTGTAAAGAGGCACAAACACTTTCCCCCCACAGTTTTCAAACAGTTGTAACATTTTTTTTTTAACATTTCAAGAGTTAAATAAAGCTGACAGGAGGAAGAACAGAATTAAATTTACACTGTTAAATAGTTTTTTAAGTCTGCAGTCTGGGGAAAGCTTCACATAGAGCTCCAAAAAGTACTTACTGCACAAATATAATACGGTTTAGATGTTTACGAAGGCGTAAAACATGTGTGAATGAAACAAAACACAACTCCAGCTCTGTTTGTGATGAGGAAACTACATTAAAACATAAATTAGTGTCATACGGAGCCTTGAAACACGTCCGTCCAATCAGATTTGTTCATTTCAGTGACGTTTCTTTCTTTTTTCCTCCTAAATTCTGTCTGTGTCGATGCTGAAGGACCCTGCGTGTCTCTGCAGGACGGAGCCGAGCTGTTAAATCTAATGTGGGGAACTGCAGGAGCCGCGTGCGTCCTCCGGGGGGCGCTGCACTCCCCCAATGAGGAACAGCTGCGACCTCTGACCTCGACGAGCCTCTGAACCTGCCGATCGACATGTGCGACCAGAACGAAAGAGAAGAGAGAAGAAAGAGAAAGAGAAGAAAGAGCCCATATGACGCTGTTTTATGATCTATGATATAATGTTTCCTCATCACAATTATTTATTATTATTTACTTATTTTAATAATTAGTAATTCATTATTTAATTAATTTTATTTTTTATTTATTTATATTTATTCTTTATTTATATTCATTTTATTTATTTATTTATATTCATTTTATTTATTTTTAATTTATTATTTAGGTTGAGTTCCAAGTGTGAACGCACCTCTTGGTTTTAGACCTGGTTTAGTTCTAGTTTAGTCCCTGTTTTAATCTAGTTTCAGACCTGGTTTAGTCCTCGTTTTAGTACCTGTTTTAGTCCTGATTTAGCCCCTGGTTTAGCCCCTGGTTAAGTCCTAGTTTAGTCCTGATTTAGTCGCTGATTTAGTCCTGATTTAGTCCTGGTTTAGTCCAGGTTTAGTCCTGTTTAGCCCCTGGTTTAGTCCAGGTTTAGTCCTGTTTAGCCCCTGGTTTAGTCCAGGTTTAGTCCTAGTTTAGCCCCTGGTTTAGTCCAGGTTTAGTCCTGTTTAGCCCCTGGTTTAGACTTGTTTAAATCCTGTTTCAGTCCCTGGTTTAGTCCTGGTTTGTCAGGACTTCTAGAACCATTAGACCTGGTTTAGTCCTAGTTTAGTCCTAGTTTAGTCCTAGTTTAGTCCTGCTTTATAAGGTGAATGAAAGAGAGAGAGGAACAAGAGAAGTGAAGAGAGTAAGGAGAGAGGATAAGAAAGAGACATGAGTTAATTTAAAGAGAGAAAGAGAGGAGGAAAGAAGAGAGAGAAAGAGAGAAGAAAGGAGAGGGAGAGAGGAAAGAAGAGAGAGAAGAAAGGAGAGAGGGAGAGAGGAAAGAAGAGAGGAAGGAGAGAAGAAAGAAGAGAGAGGAGAGAAGAAAGAAGAGAGAGGTGAGAAGAAAGGAGAGAGAGGAGAGAAGAAAGAAGAGAGAAGAGAGAGAAGAAAGGAGAGAGGGAGAGAGGAAAGAAGAGAGGAAGGAGAGAAGAAAGGAGAGGGAGAGAGGAAAGAAGAGAGAGGGAGGAGAGAAGAAAGAGGAGAGAGAGGAGAGAAGAAAGGAGAGGGAGAGAGGAAAGAAGAGAGGGAGGAGTGAGGGAGAGAGGAAAGAAGAGAGGGAGGAGAGAAGAAAGGAGAGGGAGAGAGGAAAGAAGAGAAAGGAGGAGGTGGTGTCAGAGGAAAAGAAGAAAAGTCGCACGTGTGAATTATGGAAAACAGAGAAACCCAAAACGACAAAGAACATCACTTCCTGTGTGGGCCCCACTCCTGATGAGGTCACGGGGGGGACCCGAGTTTGTGAAAAGTACAAATACAGAAACAGATAATACTGCAGTAAAAGTAAAAGTACCACAGGAAAAAATATACTGAAGTAAAAGTATTAAAATACCTGTTTAAAAATGTGTTTTTCTTTGTATATTTTTATTTAGTCAAACTACAAATGTGTAAAAATAAACCCTCAATTCTTTTCAAACTACAATACATAAAAATACTTTTACTTTTCAGTCCAGTTTTAAAAAGTAGTCGAGTAAAAAGTACAAATACTTTCTCTCAAATGTATTGCAGTAAAAGTAAAAAGTAAAATGTACTTAAACGTGCATCGTGTCACTTTTCTGGTGGCGAGTCCGTCAAACGCTTTTCTCCATTTGCCTGGAATGTCCCGCAGTGTGGCATTAAACCTTTCTGTCTCCATGGCGACCAAACCGGGCCGTGCTACAAGGTCAGATCTGTGGAGAGGCGACCTCCGCTCACAGTCAGAACGCCTGTTTTTCTAAGTGTTTTCGACCTGTAAAACCACCTGTGATTGAATAAACGTAAAGTAGAGCCGTTTAATGTCGCACTGCGGGACATTCCAAAGCATGAGCAATGACGTATCCATGGAAACAAGCCCCGAAAAGTTGCACAACACACCTTTAAAAAACAGCACGGCCACGATTCCACCACCATGGGACCTTTAAAACAACATATACTTGGCAATAAAACCCCAGGCAAAGCGATACAACACGTCTATGTAGACAATCAGCAGAAAAGTGACGCAGTGCAGCTTTAACGTGCCATATGCAGGATTAAGTACAGGGGGGGAGATGAGGTCATGCATTTTTTGTTGAGAATAAAACAGATCCGCCTGTTTGCACTGACGGAGCGTCCGGGGAGGTGAGGTCAGACCACAGATCGTTCCAAACAGAAAGTGCTGCAGGAGGCGCTTCCGGCTCCTTCCGGCTCACACCGAGGTCTCACCGCTCCTCCCTCTGGACCTGCCGCTGTGGCCTCGTCATTTTGGTCCTAAAACGTTCGTATGAACCCGCGACACAGGATCCTGAAGTTTCCATTTCTCTATCTTGCTCCTGACTCACAACATGAACAGAAGTAACGGACCAATCAGACGCCCGCATTCCCCGAGGTCCCTCCCCCGTAGCGTTAGCAACAGGTTTGACTGACAGCTAGTGCGTTTCGTTGCTAAGTAAGCCCCATTCCCGCTTTCCACAGAACTATATAATAAAATCTGGAAGATGAATCCAAGATGGCGCCGTATTGTTTTCAGTGTCTGTGCTCAGTGACGCAAAACAGCAAAAAAAAAAAAGTATTTCCACATTTATTATTTATTATTATTTGCAGCCCGACATGTGACGTCAGAAACACAGTTCTGACCGATCAGAGCGCGAGCTGCTGGTGCGGCGCTAGTGCGGGCTCAGAGCGGGGGTGAGGATAACTCTAACAAAGCTGATTTTTAGGCGGTTTGACGATTAAAAAATAAATTAAAGTTCATATTGTAAAAATACAGAAGAATCTCTACAAAATCTGACCTTTATGAAAAGCTGCGGACGCCCTGTCAGAACACGGGCGGTTTGATTTCACATAAATGCTCTGCGCTTCTATGGGAGATGTTTCTGCGGTCCTGGATAGAGGGGGCGTGTCTTATCCAGCTCTTATTATTCACCCGCGCCGCTTCCTGGCGAGTAGGACGGCCACATTTAACCACCTCACTCATGATTGGCTCTCGCGGTTGCTATGATACTCGCGGTCGGATTTCCAAATATGGAGCCAGACGGATCCAGATTCGCCCCTGTAACCGTGGCGTCGGGAGCCTCGTTTGAGCGACGCTGAACGCTGTGGTGACGTCACACTCATTAACGCTGTGGGTTTCAGACGGCATCACAGCGTTATATAAATTTATTTAATGCAGATGAGGGCGAGTAAAATTAATATTGTTAAAATGCAGATTTGTGTTGCCGTACAGTGAGCACTTGTGTCTAGACACTGTTGGAGATGTTCACGTTCAGGTTGTGAATTGACATGTTGTATATTTCCTAGTAAAGTACAATGTAATCAGCTCTTTCCTCTGTCTGAGAACACGACATCATCACGTCCTCGAAATCTGAAAACCACCGATTGTGCTCGGAACTCGGAGAAAACCGACCTCCACCTCGGGAAAGTGAGACGGAAACGGCCAAACGACTTCCGAGTTCCGAAACACAAACTCGGGCAAGTCCGGAGCAGAGTCGGACGGATTTCTGAACGTGGAAAAGTCAAACTGCCGTAACCGAGTGGCAACAGCTAACGTTAGCGAACAGAGTCTGTATATGAGCAGGAGCGACGTTATTTACACGAGCTAACAAAATAAACATTAGACTTTCTCATATATATGTGATATTTTCTCGACTGTTGCAATGGAACGCATTTACATGGAACGTCGGGAGAACTGATCCGGATTTACCGACTTCTGACATTCAACAGATTCGTTAGTCCACTTTTTTATACAGTCTGTGGCGTAAACTCGTTTATCTGCTGTTTTTTTTTTCTTTTTTTCTCTGACTCTTTGTTTTCAGACCGATGTTATAACGTTGTTTCCTCATCAAAAACATACTTGGAGTTGTGTTTTTCATTCACACATGTTTGATTAATCCCGGTTTATCAGTCTGTCTACACGTCCAAAGCTCAAAATGCTCTGCTCCACCTTGTGATGTCACGAAGAGGCCGATTTCAAGTTAGCGTCGACCTTTTTAACCTTCACCTCAGGAGAAATTGGCAATTCCAGGGCTGTAATGACCCGATTGAGTCTAGTGAACGTGTTTTGGAGTTTAAAAGCGCGGTGGAGCACTTCCCGTATTACCGCATGACATCACAAGGTGGAACAGAGTGTATCCGCTCTTATATTTGTCCTGAAACAGCTCAAGATCGTTCTCGAGCTTCAGGAAAACTTCACTTCCGTCCTTCTTTTTTAGTCTGGAAAAATTTAGTTTTTCGATCTGATTTTCGATACTTTCGCCGACACTTAGTAACTATAACCGATCGGTGGCAAATCTTTCCCTTTTGCCGATGGGAAAAGGCGTAACCACGGAAACGCCAGAGCAGGTTTAGGGGAGGGCGAGCGCGGGGCGAGCGAGAGCAGATCTGTAATGGAAACTCCGGACCGAACGACGACGATCAGAGTCTGAAAACAATACAGAGAAATAATGAAGTCATCGCCGGGCAGGAAATGAGTCAAAGAACAGAGCAGAGCCAGAAGAGAGAGGAGAGAAGGAGGGAGGAGAGGAGAGAGGGAGCAGAGCCAGAAGAGAGAGGAGAGAAGGAGGGAGGAGAGGAGGGAGAGAGCAGAGCCAGAAGAAAGAGGAGAGAAGGAGGGAGGAGAGGAGAGAGGGAGCAGAGCCAGAAGAGAGAGGAGAGAAGGAGGGAGGAGAGGAGAGAGGGAGGAGAGGAGAGAGGGAGCAGAGCCAGAAGAGAGAGGAGAGAAGGAGGGAGGAGAGGAGAGAGGGAGCAGAGCCAGAAGAGAGAGGAGAGAAGGAGGGAGGAGAGAGGGAGGAGAGGAGAGAAGGAGGGAGGAGAGGAGAGAGGGAGGAGAGAGGGAGGAGAGGAGAGAGGGAGCAGAGCCAAAAGAGAGAGGAGAGAAGGAGGGAGCAGAGCCAGAAGAGAGAGAAGGAGGGAGGAGAGAGGGAGCAGAGCCAGAAGAAAGAGGAGAGGAGAGAGGGAGGAGAGGAGAGAGGGAGGGGATGAGAGCCAATGGAGGGAAGAGAGGAACAGAGCCAGAAGAGAAAGAAGAGAGGGAGAGGGAGGGAAGGAGGAGAAGAAGAAGAAAGAAAGAAGAAGAAAGAAGAGAGAGAGGAGAGGACGAGAGCCAGAAGAGAAAGAAGAGAGGGAGGGAGCAGAGCCAGAAGAAAGAGGAGAGAAGGAGGGAGGAGAGGAGGTAGGAAGGGATAAGAGCCAAAGGAGGGAGGAGAGGAACAGAGCCAGAAGAGAGAGAAAAGAGGGAGGGAGAGGAGGACGAGAGCCAGAAGAGAGAGAAGAGAGGGAGGGAAGGAGGAGAAGACAAGAGCTAGAAGAAAGAAGAGAGAGAGAGAGGAGAGAACGAGAGCCAGAAGAGAGAGAAGAGAGGGAGGGAGAGGAGGACGAGAGCCAGAAGAGAGAGAAGAGAGGGAGGGAGCAGAGTCAGAAGAGAGAGGAAGGGGGAGAGAGAGGAATAAGAGGGAGAGGGAGGAGAGAAAGAGAGGGAGGGAGGACCAGAGGAGAGAGGGAGGGAGGAGAAAAGAGCAGAGGAGGGAGAACCACATTAGAGGGAAGGAGGGAAGAAGGCGAGAGAGGAGAGAAAGAGGAGAAGAGGGGGAAAGAGAGAGAAGGAGGAAGGGAGAGAGAGGAGAAAGAGAGAAGAGAGCGAGCGGGAGGAGAGAGAGGGAGAAATGGTACTAGAGAAGAAGGGAGGAAAAAAGAGAGGGGGAGGTGGAAAGAGAGGCAGAAGGGAGGGGGAGAAAGGGAGAGAGGGAGGGCAATGAGGAAATGCAGAGGGGAGGGGGAGAGAGAGGGAGAGAGAAAAGACTGAGGAAGGGTAGAGGAGAGGAGGAATGGGGGTGAAGAAGGGTGGAGGAGAGAGAGAAATGAGAGGGGATAAGGAGGAGGGGTGAGGGGCAAGAGAGAAAGAGAAGGGGAGAGAGAGAGAGAGAGAGACTGAGGAATTACAAAGGAGAGAGAGATGGAGGGGAAAGGGGAGAAAAAGAGAGAGGAAGGAGGAGGAGAAGAAAGACAAGTCCAGTCCTCTGTCTGAGCTTTGCGACCTCTGATTTATTTGCAAAAAAGATGGAAGTTTGAGGGTCTGAAACTTAAACGTCGCAGAATCCACCCATTTAAACCCATGTGTATAACCCTGTGTATTACCCCATGTGCTCTAGCGCCCCCTGTGTCCGACCAGTGCATCACCACGTCCCACCTCGGCTTTGGCGCTTTACCTCAGGGGCCTGTTCTGTTTCAGCCTCGCCGATCAAAACCACGAGACATGAACGACAATCAGTTTTAAAACGGGCGAAGAGAAAACAAAGATGGACGCCCCACACCACCTGCTTATCGCCACGACGACAGGGCGGTTCAATGTCCCACCATAATCTCATCTTAAATACATAAATGACCGAATGAAAACACAGACACACAGACCAAGGCCCCTTCCTTTAGTTGTACTGAACGTTTTACCGTTTGCTGATAATGTAACGGACACAGGAGTGAGTTATTTGACTGTCAGTTGTGATGTTGTTATTGATGATTCGAGGTTATTATTGCTCGTAGTGTGCACATGATTCATGATTCATGTTCGGGTGATTGGTAAACCGCACTAATACAATGTGGTAGAAAATGCAAAAGGAAACTGTAGGATGTAATTTAACCGATATTGAATGGTAACTAACACGTACGATTACTAACAGTTGTATTAATATGAAAATTAATTTGCAGATATTAGTATATGTACTGTGTAATAAGTTCCCGGGGCTTCTGGGGAGTTCCCTTCTACTAAATCTATAATATAGGTCTGAAGTACGAAATTTTCTTGTGAATCTTTTGCAAATAAAGAAAACAAATCCCACTGACTTGTCGTGTGGCGCTTGATAATAAATGAGTAAATGAATGACTGAAAGCGGAAGTTCGTCCACGCTAATCCGATGGAAAACGGCTCCACGATCCGCTGCTGCAGCTGCCACGGGTTCACCAGAGCGCGGACCTGATCCGTGATGCGCCGCGGGGACGGGTGAAAACGGTGATACGCTGACGTAGGAGCGCTAATTTCCGTCCTTACTGGACCACGTCGCTGTCACTTCCTGATGCGCCGGGTTCGGGACATCGGGCATGTGACGCTATTGCGGAAAACAGATTAAACCAGGCGTGTTCAAACTTTTTTCACGGAGGGCCACATATTAAAACTGTGAGTAATTCAAATCTGTGCGTTTATAACAGGTTTGAATGACCCTCCAGACCTTCGTTCGTACTACAAAAGGACTAAATTTGCTTGAACAAGGTGGATTTCGGAAACATGCAGTAAAAAGTGCTACTTGTGGTGGTACAGGCCAATTCACCTGGAAGCCTGAGGGCCAAAACAACTGGTCTGAGGGCCACATTTGGTCATTGACCTGATTTAAACAAACCAAACAACTGAACCTCGTCGTCGGTCCACGAAAAGACTGTTTTCACTCACTGCCATCGTCCTCAGCTCAAAACCGGCCGCTGCAACTTCAGACGCTGTGCTGCACTTCCTTGTTTTTACCCACGTGACGCCAGGCTAGTCACGTGACACGCATTTCAGGCGGTTTTGCATTTGCATTACTGTCCTGATAGGGAAGGTTTTGATTGTGGACACAGGAACGACGTGTCCGGACACAAACGGTGATCCTGTGATTCGCTTCAGTGCAAACGCAACCTAAGAGGGGGAAAAAGGACTGAAAAACGAATACAACTTACAATAAAAAAGTAAAGTAAAGTTAGACCTTGGGGGACCAAAACTCTGCCGCTGCCCCCTCCCTCGAGAACTCACTCCCACAATGCACCACAATCCATCAGGGACTCACTGCAGAGCTTCAAATCACTGCAAAAACTCACCTGTTCGATCCACTGTTCCCCCCGTGATTCCCCTCGTTTTCCACAGAGTCGCTTCCTATTTGCGCTATGAAAGTCTGATGTATTATTATTACGATTATTAAAGTTTGGACTCACAGTACAAAATTGAACAGGCTCTATTCATGTTTACGTCAAAAACCAGGACGACATTTGGAAACATGTGATGTACATATGAAAAAATAAGTAGAATCTTCAAGTCAAAAGAAAAGCAGATTAAAAGACACTCTTGTTTTGTTGCTCGATTGACTTTTGGTGATTTTGTTTTAATACTAGTTTCATTATAGATTATAGGCTCTGGTTTTACATTGTTGCTATAGAAGGATTTAACACACACTTCTGGGCCAATATTACGCCACTTTTCATCTGTTTCAGTGTCGTTTCCTCTTCGCGGACAGACCTGGAGTCGTGTTTTGTCTCATTCACACACGTTCCACACGCATTTTCTCTCCGCACTGCGTTTTTAACTCCATGCACGTTCACTAGAACCGTTTGCAAGGTGGAACGGAGCGTTTTGAGCTAAACAGACGTTACTCAAACATGAATGAAGCAAAACACAACTCCACGTCTGTTTTTGACGTTTTAGCAACGTTAGAACGCGACTCAAAGCTCACGGGAGTCATTTTTTTCGTGCACGACAGGAGGTTTAAAGCAGTGAAAGTGGCGTCACACCTGGATCTCCGGACGCCTCGTGTTTTACTGTCGTCTCTGAGCTCTGGGGGATGATTACGGGATAAACACGGGTTTAGCTCAAGCCGTAAATACGCTCACTTTTCTGGTGGAGGGTCCGTCAAATGTTTTTCTCCATGGAGACGTTATTGCTTTCCCCTGAACGCGTCACGGTTTGGTATTCATTAAACCTTTCTATCTACACGGAGACCAGTTCAGATCAAGTTACAGGTCAGATCTGTGGAGAGGCGACCCCGCTCACGGTCAGAACGTCTGTTTTTCTAGGGATTTTTCAGCTATAAAACCACCTGTAACTGAATAAATGTAAAGTGTAAAGGAGAGAAAAGAAAGGAAAGAGAGGAAAGGAGGAGAGGAGGTCCCACATATACGGATTACAGATACAGACCTTTTCGCTGTAGATCTGAGTCATGTTGAAATCATTGCTCAATAAAGAAGAAACATCCGGAAAGAGGTCGAAAATGGGAGTCCAGATCTCAGCCAAGAAACACGAGTCTCCTGTCACAACATCATCCACAAAACGCTGCGTATTCAAGTGGAAATATTACGGCAAAGCAACTCTCTGGAGCTTCCGCGAAATTCTCCCGGGTTATAACAGCTCCCGGACCCGGCACGATAACAAACAAAGATAAAACTGACGATAAATTATCATTTTGAACCACAAAAACCCAGATTTAAACCACAAAAAACATTCTTAATGCACAAAATCATGTTCTGAAACAAATAAACAGACCTGGAGTTGTGCTTTGTTTCATTCACGCGCGTTTTTTAGGCTTTATTTAGCTCTTCTCTTAAACAAAAAACACTCTGTTCCACCTTGTGATGTCAAGCGGTGATACAGGAAGTGTACGAGAATCATTTGGGCGACTTCAGACCTGGGAATGACAATTTCTGCTGAACTAAAGGTAAAAAAAGGAACTGAAAACTTGAAAACTACAGCTTCGTGACATCACAAGGTGGAACAGAGCATTTTGGAGAACTTTGGAGAAACAAAACACAACTCCAGGTCTGTTTTTGAGGAGGTAACAACATCAAAACATGACTTAAAGCAAAAAGAGACCTTTAAGTACTTAGTTTGCATCTGTATTCAGTCATAAAAGTCGTTAATTTCACGTTTTTATCCATTTTTACCTTTTAATCTGATCATATTGCCAAAAAATAACCAAAAGTCTCCCATTTTTGCATAGAAATGGTCCACACAGTAAGTACCGACCCCACAAACTACAGTTCCAGCTTTCATATCTTAAATTATACGTTGTTTTAGTGTTTTCAGTGGCAGGGCTGGTTGTTCCCTCATCAAAAACACGTCTGCAGAGGCTTCAGTTACAAACTGTGTGTCATTAACTTTGATCCGTGCACGTTACCTCGAGTCATTACATGAGCTGTTATTATCGGGCACAAAACAACTGTGCAGTGATTCTTTGATTAATGCTTCTGTACATCAGTGCACACGGCCTCTGTAAAAGAAACTAAACCTTAAACTAATACAGCTTATAAAAGAAACTAAAATGAACACAATCTGTAAAAGAAACTGCACAAAGGGAAGTAGAGAAGTTAAACCTCTGTGAAATAAACTGGACCAAATGAGAGTTGCTCAGGAAGAACCATGTGGTTAGTCTGATTCATATGTGTGACCTCCTCGCAGCATTAGGATTCGTTTGGTACTTTTTTGATTTAACCAGTCGCTGCTGTTTGGTGCTGACGTCTGTAATGCGCCGGACGCTCAGTGGAGTACTGCAAAAAAGCCCTATCAAAAAATAAGAAAAAATACCAATTTTGAGGTAAAAATGCTCTATTTTAAGTGAAATTTTCTGCCAGTGCAGTAAGAAATTTTCACTTACGAAGTTTTCTTAAAACAAGACGAAATATGAATCTTGTTCTAAGCAGAAAACACGAGTTTCAAGTATTTATGGTCAAGATTTTTCACCTTATTGGATTGAGAAGGAAGTTAAAGAGGCTTAACCTGGACTGAGTTAATATAAAAAGTGCTTAGAATAAGTTGTAATATCGAGATAAGATAAATCAGGATGGAATATGTTGAAACAAGTAAAAAAACCTCATCTTATTCAGTAAAAAAAATCTTAAAATTGATCTTTTAAGATGAATCTGCTTTATTCAAGTCAGTTTAACTATGCTGGAAAATCCTTTATTGTCATGTGTCCAAGTAATTATGGGCACAACAGCAAACAAAGCAGAGAGTGAACACGTCTGTCAGGAGCACTGTCGTTTCTCTGTGGTGAACTTGGGAATTAAAGGTACGACAAAAAATGCAAAGTTATTATTTGACAAAGGAAGTCCAAAGGAGAATAGCGTCTGCAGTTTGCTATCGCGACTCAGGCTGGTCCTGGTTTCGCTGATCGGCCGATGCGCCGACTACAACTTCCCGGTTTCACGCCATAGTCCGTAAATCTGAGTGGACTGAGTGAGTGTGACGTCTCCTGATGCCACGGCTCCATATTTGGAAATCCGACCGCAAGTGTCATAGCAACACCAAGAGCCAATCAGGATGGAGGTGGTTAAATGTGCCGGACCGCTGGATTTCACTGATTCTTGAGAATAATAAGGAAACTTTGAGCTGATTTACGTTCTGTGTTCTGTTATGTGCGAACAACAACGAGCTGTCAATCAAACCTGTTGCTAACGCTATGGGGAGGGACTTCGGGGAATGAACGCGTCTGATTGGTCCGTTATTTATGTTCATATCTTGACTTTCGCGGGTTTATACGAACGTTTTAAGACCAAAATGACGAGGCTCAGAGCAGCAGGTCCAGAGAGAGGAGCCAGATCTCAGTGTAAGTCAATGGGAAAAAGGGAGAGGAGGAGCCGGAAGAGCCTCCTGGAGCACTTCCTGTTTGGCACGCGGCGGCTAACGGGTTAGCTTAGTCCACTCATATATACGGTATATGTTTTGGACCAAAATCTGCAGGAACTTCATGGACTTAAAGAGATGGTATTATGTAAAATGATCAAAAAACATGCCTGAAGAGGGTTTTTAATGTCGTCCAAGCAGGTTTGAGTAATTCAGTGATCTCTCCCGAGCCCTATTCAAACCCTCCTTACATTTAGCTATAAGACTCTGTACAAAGCTCCTCCCACGAACCTCCATCAGCTGTGTTCCCACAGCGAGACTCTTCATGAATACAAAAGCAGGATATAAAACAATACAGCGACTTCATAAACCCTGATGCAGCAGTTTAATTAGAACAGTGATTGTGCTGTGACAGCGCTCTGAACGGGGAGTGACTTAGCATGATTACGGTGGTTAGGAACAGGAAATGAATGTAATGTTCTCACAAAGCTGTGACATCTAACCTGTGTGTAGTTTAGAAACACTCAAATAAAAGGATCACACTAAAAAAAAAGTAAAGAAGTAAATTGTAGCTGTTTTTATCCGTTTATTTGTCGTTTCTTGTTAGTCCAGTTCAAATGTGTTTGTGTGTTTATGTGTGTGTGTTTGTGTGTTTATGTGTGTGTGTTTATGTGTGTGTTTATATGTGTGTGTTTATATGTGCATGTGTATGTACGTGTGTTAATGTGTGTATTTGTTTGTATGTTTATGTGTGTTTATGTGTGTGTGTATGTGTGTGTGTTTATGTGTGTATATGTGTGTGTTTATGTGTGTATATGTGTATGTGTGTGTGTTTATATGTGTGTATGTGTGTGTGTTTATGTGTGTGTGTGTTTATGTCTGTGTGTCTGTGTGTGTGTCTGTGTGTGTTTTTATGTGAGCGTGTATGTACGTGTGTTAATGTGTGTATTTGTTTGTATGTTTATGTGTGTTTATGTGTGTGTATGTGTGTGTGTATGTGTGTGTGTTTATGTGTGTATGTATGTGTGCGTGTGTTTATGTGTGTATTTGTTTGTATGTTTATGTGTGTTTATGTGTGTGTATGTGTGTGTGTATGTGTGTGTGTTTATGTGTTTATATGTGTATGTGTGTGTGTTTATGTGTGTGTGTGTGTATATGTGTGTGTGTTTATGTGTGTGTGTGTTTGTGTGTTTATGTGTGTGTGTTTATGTGTGTATATGTGTGTGTTTATGTGTTTATATGTGTATGTGTGTGTGTTTATGTGTGTGTATATGTGTGTGTTTATGTGTTTATATGTGTATGTGTGTGTGTTTATGTGTGTGTGTGTGTGTTTATGTGTTTATATGTGTATATGTGTGTGTTTATGTGTTTATATGTGTATATGTGTGTGTTTGTGTGTGTGTTTATGTGTGTGTGTGTGTGTGTGTTGTGTAGATCCCTGGGGTTAAAGCCTCTCTGCGTCCACCTGTGTGCACTTAACCCTCGTCTCTGCTCAGGGCTCCACGTTTAGGGCCCGGGTCTCACCTCTCGCTCTCACCTCTACAAATCCCCATAAGCTCTAAAAACAACCGCCACGTCCGACTAAAAATAAAACCAACCGCCACGTCCGGCTGAAAATAAAACTCAACGCCACATCCGGCTGAAAACTCCACAAGATTCATGCTCCTGTGTCACGTCCAAGAATCCTCGTCCTGTGCAAACAGTAAAAGTGTAGATACGACTCAGGGTTTTATGATGAATGAATCTGCAGCTGAACAAGAACTGCACATGTTTTATCCTCCTGCTCCTGCTACTACGACTACTACTACTACTACTACTGCTACTACTACTACTCCTGCTACTACAACTACTACTACTACTACAACAACTACTACTACTACTGCTACTGCTAATATTTCTACTACTACTACTACTACTACTGCTATTAATACTACTAATACTTCTACTACTACTACTACTGCTACTACTGCTACTAATACTACTAATACTACTACTACTGCTACTACTACTACTACGACTACTACTACAACAACAACAACTACTACTACTACTACTACTACTACTACCGCTACTACTACTGCTGCTACTACTGCTACTGCCACTACTACTACTACTACTACTACTACTACTACTACTACTACTCCTGCTACTACTACTGCCACTACTACAAGTACTACTACTACTAGTACTACTACTACTAGTACTACTACTACTACTACTAATGTTACTACTACTGCAGTAAAAGTGTACAACTCGTGCTTTTACGGTAAATGAATTTGCAGCTGAACTAGACTCAGACTGCACACATTTCATGCAACCCAACAGAGTAAATACAACTACAACTACTACTACTACTACTACTACTACTACTGCTACTACTACTACTACTACTGTTACTACGGTAAAAGTGTAGATACGACTCGTGCTTTTACGGTGAATGAATCTGCAGCTGAACAACACATTTCATACTGTTACTACTGCTACTGCTACTTTTAATTAGTGCTGTCAAACGATAATTTTCTTAAAAATCAGATTAATCACACTTTAGAATTTCGATTAATCACAATTAATTGCAGTTAATTATTCTTCAAAAAAGGCCAAAATATTTGGACAAAAATGCAGTTTATTGCTCGGTTTGTTGTTGTTGGTGCAGTATCGTCGTTGCTGCCGCTGAATCAAACCCGTGTTTTGCTTTAAGACGGTGTTTTAAACGTGTTGTGCTTCTGTGGAAAGAGAGTTCATCGCTGCAACATCTGCAAACTGCCTGAGTTTATCTAAAGTCCCGTATGGACAGACCTGATCACTGACCTAATAACCTGCGCCGCCTTCAGGACCATCCACACTTTCCACAGAGGAGCATTCAGAATAAAACGTGTGATTAATCTGCATTAAAAAAAAACATTAGTGCAATATTTTTTTGTGATTAATCGCATACATTAACGTTGACAGTCCTAATGTTGATAGTACTACAACGGTTGTGCAATTTTCTAATCGACCAAAGCTGCAGAGAGTTACAAAACACAACTAATAAAACACGAGGTTCATTTTTACAGTTTAGAAGCATTTGACTCAATAATTATGACGACTATATAATACTACTACTAACACTACTGGTACTACTACTACGACTGCTACTACTACTACTGGTACTACTACTACAACTGCTACTACTACTATTTCTACTACTACTACTACTCCTATTACCACTAGTGCTGCTGCTGCTGCTGTTACTCGGGTTGCGCAATTTTCTAAACTAAAGCTGCCAAAAGTTACAAAACACAAACCAATAAAACATTTGTATTTTCTCTGCAGGTTCATTTTTACAGTCCAGAAGCTTGAATAACTGCGATTACTGCTATTCTGACACTACTACAACTACTACTACTACTATGACTACTACGACTGCTACTGTAGGAGCAGCTCAAAAATGGGTGTCCCAAAAAAATCATTTCGCAGGCCAATAATTTCGTTGGCAGTTCTAGTTGAAATAACCTCAAATTTTCACAGAATGTAGAGAAACAGATCAAGATTTTTATATTTAATGTTTGATTTTTGCTCTGTTTTCATTTTTGAGTCGTTTGCTCCTAAAGAGAAGTCATTCTGCGTCCTGGACTCACACACTCGCCCAAGACAAAGATTTGGAAAAGCTTCACGAACTGGAAAACACATTTTGGACTCGGTATCAAAAATGTAAAGAGGAAGGCCGATTATGCAGGGCTCAAGGATCTGGTAGAGCAACACCGACGTCACCACTGAGCCAGACTTAGTGGTTTTCAAGATAATCACTTTAAAAATGAATGAATGAATTAAAATTATGTCAGATTTTTTTCTCTCCGGATGTGTTTTTAGAACCATCTTTATAAATGAAGTTATCTGCAATTTTGGGAAAAAAGTGAAGTGCGAAAAAGTGAGTGCTGCTGAATTGTAATTTTAAAGATTTATTCTGTGACTTTTCTGGTGCAGCGTCCGTTTGCTGCTTGTCTTAAATTTACCAGTGTCCATAAAGACTCCACCTTGTTACAGGCCAGATCTGTGGAGAGGCAAACCCGCTCACCGTAAGAACAAAGGCGCTTAAAACAGCTGTGGTTTAATAAATACCAGATAGAAACGTTACTTTCCAGGAAAAGCAATAGCATCTCCATGGAGACAAGCAGGTGCCAAACCCTCCAGCGGAAAAGTTCCTCAGTGCGTCTTTAACTCCTGAGTAAAGAGGCTCGAGTAAAGAGCGGCGCCGGAGCAAACCTGAGCAAGATGTCGGACCTCACAGCTGCTTCGGATCAGACACGTCCTGCTGCTGCCAACGCGACCGCAGCTCCACTCGCTCTGGCCCACGAGCAAGACGCAGAGTCAAACCAGCAACTTCTGCACCAAACACTGAGCCCACGAGCAAGACGCAGAGTCAAACCAGCAACTTCTGCACCAAACACTGAGCCCACGAGCAAGACGCAGAGTCAAACCAGCAACTTCTGCACCAAACACTGAGCCCATGAGCAAGACGCAGAGTCAAACTTCATCTTCTGCACCAAACACAGAGCCCACGAGCAAGACACAGAGTCAAACCGGCAACTTCTGCACCAAACACAGAGCCCACGAGCAAGACGCAGAGTCAAACCAGCAACTTCTGCACCAAACACAGAGCCCACGAGCAAGACGCAGAGTCAAACCAGCAACTTCTGCACCAAACACTGAGCCCACGAGCAAGACGCAGAGTCAAACCAGCAACTTCTGCACCAAACACTGAGCCCACGAGCAAGACGCAGAGTCAAACCAGCAACTTCTGCACCAAACACTGAGCCCACGAGCAAGACACAGAGTCAAACCAGCAACTTCTGCACCAAACACAGAGCCCACGAGCAAGACGCAGAGTCAAACCAGCAACTTCTGCACCAAACACAGAGCCCACGAGCAAGACGCAGAGTCAAACCAGCAACTTCTGCACCAAACACTGAGCCCACGAGCAAGACGCAGAGTCAAACCGGCAACTTCTGCACCAAACACAGAGCCCACGAGCAAGACGCAGAGTCAAACCAGCAACTTCTGCACCAAACACTGAGCCCATGAGCAAGACGCAGAGTCAAACTTCATCTTCTGCACCAAACACAGAGCCCACGAGCAAGACACAGAGTCAAACCGGCAACTTCTGCACCAAACACAGAGCCCACGAGCAAGACGCAGAGTCAAACTTCATCTTCTGCACCAAACACAGAGCCCACGAGCAAGACGCAGAGTCAAACTTCATCTTCTGCACCAAACACTGAGCCCATGAGCAAGACGCAGAGTCAAACTTCATCTTCTGCACCAAACACAGAGCCCACGAGCAAGACACAGAGTCAAACCAGCAACTTCTGCACCAAACACAGAGCCCACGAGCAAGACGCAGAGTCAAACCAGCAACTTCTGCACCAAACACTGAGCCCACGAGCAAGACGCAGAGTCAAACCAGCAACTTCTGCACCAAACACTGAGCCCACGAGCAAGACGCAGAGTCAAACCAGCAACTTCTGCACCAAACACTGAGCCCACGAGCAAGACGCAGAGTCAAACCAACAACCACAGCTCCACTCACTTTGCTCTGAACAACCCAGTCGACTTTATTTCTACAGCACATTTTATAAACATGAGTTTCCAAAGAGCTGCACAGGCAAATCAACGCAATAAAAGACGTTAAATCATAAATAAAAACAATAAATAAAAAGTGTTAAAATGCATAAAGATAAAAAAATGAATAAAATAAATAAATAAAAGACACAGAGGACCACACAACTCACGCCGTGTTAAAAGCCTGAGAGTAAAACAAGGGAGATCTGAGCCCATGAGCAAGACACAGAGTCAAACCAGCAACTTCAGAACCACCACCATCACTAAGCTTCTCATGGTGATGTTGTTTTCAAACAGAAGGAACTACATAGACCATGATCCTTTGCTCTGTTTCAGTGCAGAAATGACTGTTACTGCACTGCAAAAACAGCCTATTAAAAAATAAGGAAAAAAAATACAAATTTTGAGGTAAAAATCCTCTATTTTAAGTGAAATTTTCTGCCAGTGCAGTAAGAAATTTTCACTTACCAAGTTTTCTTAAAACAAGATAAAATATGAATCTTGTTCTTAGCAGAAAACACGAGTTTCAAGTATTTATGGCAAGATTTTTCACCTTATTGGTTTGAGAAGGAAGTTAAAGAGGCTTAACCTGGACTGAGTTAATATAAAAAGTGCTTAGAATAAGTTGTAATATCGAGATAAGATAAATCAGGATGGAATATGTTGAAAAGTAAAATAATCTCATTTTATTAAGTAAAAAAAATCTTAAAATTGATCTTTTAAGATGAATCTGCTTAATTCAAGTCAGTTTAACTATGCTAGAAAATCCTTTTTTGCAGTGTGAGGCATTTTTAAAGGAAAAAGTCGCATATTGACAGTTTCTCTCGTCGCCACAATATATCGCACTCAGTATCGTACCGTGAGACGCATGTTGAGAAAATATCGTATCGAGAGATTTAGATATAGTTACGTCCTTAGTGTAGAAGAATAACTGAATAAATCTACACTGCCAAGTTGCCTGGGATTTAAAAAATGTCACAAGAGACTGAAAACAGAGCCTTTTTTCTGCAGAATCAATGAGTAACGTATTAAACTTTCACATGTGTCACTGAAATGAACCAGGGCTTTTGCTGCAGATTCTGAGCAGAAGAACAAAGACCCAAATCTTTCACAACAGAATTCATTGTCTTTCCATTACACAATAATCACAAATTAAACTGTCGAACTTGCACAGACATTTCTCACTCCTGGAGCTTCTGCTTAATGTGTTTCTGTGGTAAAATATCTGTGTAAATGTGTCGCGTCTTCTCCACCAGCTTCATAAATCTGCCCCATCACCAGATCTTCAGCCAACAAGGTCCACGAAGGAGAAACATTCTTCACGAAGAATTTATCCACGACGATCAAGGGAAGAAAGACGAAAGCTTAAAGGAAACGACGACGACGAGCATCAGTGAAACGACTGAGCAACACATGGTCATTGTTGTGGATTTCTAAATCTGAGAAGAATAAAACTGGAGAGAAGTTGCTTTGAATCAAAGAGTCTGGATGTATTAAAGCAATTCTGCACACAATTACAGAGGAATAATGAAAACAAAACCTTCTGTCCCTCACACGGGGTCCGTCTCTCCCTGAACTGAACCGACAAAACAAAAAACAGGCTCAGGATTGATCTACACAGTTCGGAAAAGGAGACGACGTGTCTGGGTCAACCGAGGCATCGATCAGACTGAACCTAAACGTATCAATAAGTCTAAATGATGAGAATGAACAGAACAACCGCCTGTCGCTTTAACCATGACGGATAAAGACAGAGCAGAGATCGTCCAGGAGCAGCAGATCAGAAAACTGCAGGTCAACAGGGACTCACCGATACTTCAGCAGTCGAGAGTTACCAGTTCTCTAAACCCGTAGAAAACACTCTTTAGCTTAACAACGTAAGAAAATTCCCATCACAGTCATGAATAAAACATGAGGCTGATTCCACAGTTAAAATGTAGAAATTTCACGGTGTCAGTCTGAGCGTAGAGTTCACTAACGCTCGTCGTCAGGGGCGGCGTTGGCATTTTGGGGCCCTCATTATAATGCTGTTTGTTTGGGAGGACTTTGTTTTCTCCCAATTTTCTTGAAACACGCACATCTCGATTTGAATGAGGGCAGATTGGAAACTCGTCTTATTCGTTCAGCAGCCGACTAGAAAACCACACTACAAAAAAGGATTTTCCAGCATAGTTAAACTGACTTGAATTAAGCAGATTCATCTTAAAAGACCAATTTTAAGATTTTTTTACTGAATAAGATGAGTTTTTTTTACTTGTTTCAACATATTCCATCCTGATTTATCTTATCTCAATATTACAACTTATTCTAAGCACTTTTTATATTAACTCAGTCCAGGTTAAGCCTCTTTAACTTCCTTCTCAAACCAATAAGGTGAAAAATCTTGCCATAAATACTTGAAACTAGTGTTTTCTGCTTAGAACAAGATTCATATTTCGTCTTGTTTGAAGAAAACTTGGTAAGTGAAAATTTCTTACTGCACTGGCAGAAGATTTCACTTAAAATAGAGCATTTTTACCTCAAAATTATGATATTTTTTTCTTATTTTTGGATAGGCAACAGGAGAGTGCTCTGACAGTTAAGGTAGATTTGACAATCAGATACTATTTTGATGGCGTTTCCATGTTTAAAAGTGAACTATTCTCATTTAATGTCATATTGAGAGAAAATCAAATTGCTCTGAGGCCTCGGCCGTTAGTGGCACTGAGGTTGGGGGCCCCTGCAGGTTGGGGGCCCCTGCAGGTTTTGCCCACTGTTGCCTAATGGCAGCGCCGCCTCTGCTCGTCGTCGTTTCCTTTAAGCTTTCGTCTTTCTTCCCTTGATCGTTGTGGATAATTTCTTCATGAAGAATGTTTCTCCTTTGTGGACCTCGTTGGTTGAAGATTTGTTGATGGGGCAGATTTATGAAGCTGGTGGAGAATACGACACATTTACCACAGAAAACCGGACGTTCTGCAAACTTAAAGCGCGATACTAAAGGCTGTCGTGGAAAAGGACGATTCCCGGGCTGAATTATTATTGTCCAAATGATTCTAGCGAAGGTGTGTGGAGTTTAAAAACACAGCGGAGCACTTCCTGTATTAAAACCTCATGTTTGAGAGAAGAACTCAGGCTAAATCTGCAGCGTTTGTGTGTTAAACATGTGAATTAAACAGAATTATATCGTATTTAGGCCCCTTATTGTTTTTAAAATACCTCGATAAGACGTTGGCACGAATCATTACTGTCGTTATCCAGAGAATTAAAGCAAAAAACGCTGAAATGAATCATGGGATATGTAGTTCCTTATGTTTACAAACTGTTGCAGCTATAAAACAACACATTTAAGAGAAGAAACTTGAGATTCGGAATATCGTGACGCCCCGAGATATTATTGTGAGGCTTTTGACAATACAAAATCACGATATTTCGGTTATTGTTGCATCCCTACTGTTTATTATATTGTAATTTGCCACGAAATACCCAAAGGTAAACTCACAAATGTTGAACCTGATCATTTCTATTAGTGACTAAACCCACAAACTCACTGTATGACCACAAAAGTCTGCAAGTCAGCGTTAAGCAAGTAAGTCTCAAGTTTTTGGCCTCAAGTCCGAGTCAAGTCCCGAGTCTGTGGTGTTTCAACATGTGCGAACGAAACAAAAACACGACAAAAACATGACTTGTGATGAGGAAACTCCATCAGAACAGCAGAAAATATCCTAATATGGGCCCATTAGTCCTGAGGGTTTGTGGCGTATGTTTGTATTAGCTCCTTTTCTCTGGGAAACTGCTCTCTGTGGTCACTCCCGGTCAAGTGTTTCTGTTTCTGATGTTTAACAATAGATGATGCAACAGATGTGCAACACTCGATCCAGAGCAGATGACATTAGAGTGTGTGCCGGGCGTCTACACGGTCTGATGTGGTTTTAGCGTAAAAAGAAGATTCTGGTTTGCTTTCTGCATTAAAATAACGTTTCTGTGATTGATTTCAGATCTGCAGCAGCTCATTTTCAAGTGTCTGTACACGTCGGTGGTAATAAACTATGAACTTTATTGCAAAACAAACCCTCGGCTAATTGGATTTACATTCAAAGTGCACCGTGAAACTTTTTTCTGCTGGTTTCTGTGGATATTCAACTGGAATACGTCACATTTATTCAAATGCAGGTGGTTTCTAGTTTGGTCTGCGTGAAGATAAATAGGTTTAAAGCCGTACTAGCCACGTTTACATGATGTTTTTTAATTCAGAATTAATTGTTCTGGATTTAATAGTTGAGAATTGCAAAAAAGGCCTATCAAAAAATAAGGGAAAAAAACACAAATTTTGAGGTAAAAATGCCCCATTTTATGTGAAATTTTCTGCCAGTGCAGTAAGAAATTTTCACTTACCAAGTTTTCTTAAAACAAGACGAAATATGAATCTTGTTCTAAGCAGAAAACACGAGTTTCAAGTGTTTATGGCAAGATTTTTCACCTTATTTGTTTCAGAAGGAAGTTAAAGAGGCTTAACCTGGACTGAGTTAATATAAAAAGTGCTCAGAATAATTTGTAATATCGAGATAAGATAAATCAGGATGGAATATCTTGAAACAAGTAAAAAAAAAGTCATCTTATTAAGTACAAAAATCTTAAAATTGGTCTTTTAAGATGAATCTGCTTAATTTAAGTCAGTTTAACTATGCTAGAAAATCCTTTTTTGTAGTGTAAAATATTCTCTGTCGAGTTTACATGGAAATAATAATTCTGAATTGAGGTTTACACGAAAAACATGTTAAATCGCACGTTATTTAATTCCACTCAGCGTTTGGGTGTGGGGAAGGTGCTGATTGGACAGCGACACAAACGTATTTCCGTCTTTGGGAAGAAAACCCACACTTCAGCTGCTCCCGGCTTTTCTGTCATCTCGGTTTGTCGTTTCGCCGCCGACACAAACACGATCCGAACTTTCGTTCCGGTGATAATGAAGCAGCAGCTGGAGAATTCTCTCCTCACACTTTACGTCTGTGAGCTGAGGAGGAGAAGGGAAGAGCGTCGGAGAAGGAGGAAGAACCTCTCCCACATCCCGCTCACAAATCCAAAGAGACGTGGAGGAAAGTCCCAAGAGACGACTGGAGGAGCTTCAGAAGAGCGACGCAACGAGCACGAACCACCGGGATTATTTTGAAGAAGAAGAAACGTTTACATGATCAAGGAATTAATTAATTTGGCTTTAAAATCGGAATAAACCACCCACTTATTCATTACTCACATAATCATTTTCACTAAGAATTAAGAGTTTACGTGGTCTTTTTAAAGCAGAACTCGTTTTTATTCCGAATTAAAGCTCTGATGTAAACGTGGCGACTGTGAAACATTCCACGAGAAGCAATAACATCTCCGTGGAGAAAAAAACAGCAAAACTTACACAGTGCGCCGTTATGTATAAGTATTAAGTAGGTTTTCCTGTCTTTTTCTGTGAGGTTTGGCGTGTTTTTGGACGCATCGGTGTGTGTGGCGCCGAGGGGTCGGCCTGGGGTCATGTTTAGTGCTCGGGTCCTCTCCAAGTTCACGCCTCCCACTGAGTTTATGTCCAGAACTAAAACAAGCCTCGTAAACGGTAAATTTACCCAAGAGCTAAAGAGACAAATGACCGTGCCACAGCTGCGTTTCACAACACTCCACGAGAACAGGCCAAATGACACTTGGACTTAGACTGAACCTGAACCTTAACACAAACTACGACAAGTGCACTGATATGAACACTTAAATCTATCAGAAAATGACTTAAAAGTAGTGAAACTATCTCGCTGCATGGACAGACCATTTTCCTTGGCAAGTTATCTTAAAATAAACGACCTCTAGACTAGAATTAAGCCGACTCGGAACTAGTAAGTCGATAATAAATCTGAAAACAACATGACTAACCTGATATAAGCTGTAAATCTTGGCCAGATCAGAGAAACTAGTTCCAGCCCCAGTCCCAGTTTTGAGCCCTGTGTCCCCTGTTAGTCAATCAAACTTTATTTACACAGCGCTTTTCATACAAAAAATACAACACAAATGCTTCTGTCCCAGCAGATTTATCCAAAACCAGTGATTTGTCCCAGTTTTATACAAGAAATGTCCCAGGTGTCCCTATTTCTGACCAATCTGATCCCCGGAAACAGTACACAGCAAAAAAGCCTATCAAAAAATAAGAAAAAAATACCAATTTTGAGGTAAAAATGCCCCATTTTAAGTGAAATTTTCTGCCAGTGCAGTAAGAAATTTTCACTTCCCAAGTTTTCTTAAAACAAGACAAAATACAAATCTTGTCCTAAGCAGAAAACACTAGTATCAAGTATTTATGGTGAGATTTTTCACCTTATTTGTTTGAGAAGGAAGTTAAAGAGGCTTAACCTGGACTGAGTTAATATAAAAAGTGCTTAGAATAAGTTGTAATATCGAGATAAGATAAATCAGGATGAAATATCTTGAAACAAGTAAAAAAAATCTCATCTTAAGTCAAAAAATCTTAAAATTGCTCTTTTAAGATGAATCTGCTTAATTCAAGTCAGTTTAACTATGATAGAAAATCCTTTTTTGTAGTGTGAAAAAGGAGATATACACATCTATAAGTCTCCTGAAAACTAGAAAAAAAAAACTTGTTTTAAATTAAAATGCTCCAGAAACAAGTGAAATTCTCTGCCAGTGCAAGAAATAAAATTTACTTATCAAGAATTCTTAAAATAAGAAAATATATCCAGGCCTTGGCGGTACGGTGGCTGAGTGGCAACACTCAGGCCTCACAGCAAGAAGGTTGCGGGTTCGATCCCGGGTCACCCGAGCCTTTCTGTTTGCATGTTCTCCCCGTGTCTGAATGGGTTTCCTCCATCAACCTAAAACATGCAGCACCTGAACTATCATCAAGGACCATGACGTCCACCTTCCTGTGGGCTCCACCTGCAGAGGGGTTCATAGGGGGTCAGGTGCTCTGAGGACCCAGCTGGATTAAGTGAGAGAAGATGGATGGACGGATATCCAGGTCTTCATAAATCTCCAAATAAGATGAACTCATTCTAAGCAATAATCCTAGACTGAAGTGATCTAAAATAAAGCATAAATTATAAACATATTGTCTGCACTGAAATGAACCATGGGATATGTAGTTCCTTATGTTTACGAACTGCTATAAAACGACACATTAAAGCAAAGAGACTTGTAATATACTGCGAACGCCCAAGATGTCGACTTCTGACAATACGAAATCACAATATTTCGGTTTTTGTTACATCCCCACTGCTCATTATTGTACTTTGCCACAAAATATCTGAACCTGATCATTTCTATTAGTGACTAGACCCAAGAACTGCCCTGAACCCTTTGACCTGCCTCGAATATTACAGGCCTAAAATGTGATGCCATTTGAACAGAGGTGGGACCAAGTCGTCGTTAAGCAAATAAGTCTCAAGTCTTTGGCCTCAAGTCCGAGTCAAGTCCCAAGTCTGTGGAGTTTCAAGTTCAAGTCGAGACTTAGGATGACCAGATTTTCACAATAAAAACAGGGACACGCTCGGTTTGAGGAGGTTGGTAATAATAAAACTGTGAAACGAGCAAATAAGGAATCCTGTGAGTCAGTATAGTCACATTTTCTTTGTGTTTTGGTCGTTTTTAAGCAGCTTTTCTGTAATTTACCTCAACAAATGTCAATTTATGCCTCTCTTTACTGTTGGCAGGGATCAGATGGGTCAGAAATAGGGACTCCTGGGATATTTCTTGTATAGAACTGGGACAAATCAGTGGTTTTGGATAAATCTGCTGGGACAGGGGGACACAGGGCTCAAAACTGGGACTGTCCCGGGTAAACAGGGACGTCTGGTCGCTCTAGTCGAGTCCCAAGTATTTGGTCGTTTTCCCAAGTCTCAAGTCGTTAAATTAGTGACTGGAGCCTGACTCAAGTCCAAGTCATGGTCATTGGTCACGTTATGGGAGTCCGTGTTTTTGTCGGAAAACGTATCTTATAGTGTCAAATGCACTTGTAGCATATGTGTGTGAATGTGTCTTTGTGGGATTACAGTTTGAAATTGTGTGTGAAAAAAAAAAGAAACTGAGCTGAACTGAGCTTTTAAGCCTCCACCTCTGCATCTGAAATCAGCCAAAGCCAAATAAAAATGTCGTTAATGTGAAGCTTTAAAGATGCACTGTGTAACTTTTTCCAGAGTACGACATCAAACAGCTCTATTTTACATTTATTCAACTACAGGAGGTTTTATAGCTCAAAAATAACTAGAAAAAAAACATTCTGAAATGCTAAATTAAGCCGAAAAATCTTAAAAGGAGAATATAAAGCTTGTTATTGTTTTATTCTTGATTTTAGTTAATGAATCTTAATGAAATTCTTTATTTACCACTTGGTAACATATTGACAAATTGCAGCACTTTCCTAAATCTTTTAATCTTTCCATGTTACAAACAGAAGGTTCAGAGACACTGGACGATTTCAGTCTAAGATCGACTCATTTACATCCATAAAAAATGTCCTAAACTCCATCTTAACTCTTATTTTGCTTGTTTTGTGTTTACATTTATTCAATTACACATGATTTTATAGCTCAAAATCACTTAGAAAAACAGACATTCTGACTGTGAGTGGAGTCGCCTCTGCACAGATCTGACCTGGAACTTGGTCTGGTTTGGTTTCCATGGAGATAGGAAGGTTTAATGCCAGACTGTGTAACATTGAGACAAAGTAATACCGTCTCCATGAAGAAAAGCGTCACGCAGCGCAGCTTTAAGGTCTCAGGTGACGGTTCTACTCCCTCCGGGCCGCTCCCTTTGGCCCATCGGCACAAAGTCAGTCTGTTTTCCGAGCAGTGTGCACGTGCTTACCTGTGTCTGCTGGCGGCGCGTGTCCCGTGCGCGTGCCCGCTGGAGTACAGGCTGTAGGCTGTGCGCATCGGGAACGCGCTCTTGGCACGTCCCGGGGCGCACGAGCAGGTCCAGAGCGCGAGCAGCAGCGTCCACAGCGCGGCCATCCTCCCGCCGCGAGGACCGGGAGCGCGAGGGCAGGGGCGCGAGGGGTCAGGGAGCGAGGGGCGCGAGGGCCTGTGTCAGCGGGACCCTCCCAAACCCTGCGCCATGGACCGCGCTCACTCGGGCGTGCGCATCCAGATGTGCCAAGTCCCGCTCCGAGCGCAGAGCAGCGAACTCAGACCGAGTCCAAACCGAGTCCAAACCGGGTCCAAACCGGGTCCAAACCGAGTCCAAACAGGGTCCGGTCTAAGGTCCTCGCGCCTCTGAAGTCCTGACGTCCTGACGCTGCGGCACCGCGAGCGCAGCGATCACAACTTTTGTCATCTGCGCGAAACAAAAGCGGCTGCGACAGAAAGAGGCGAGTCCAGCTGCGGAACAGAAAACTGTTACTGCACCCGCCCCCTCCCGCTCTCTTTTCTCTCCTCTACCTCTCTCTCTCTCTCTATACCTCTCCTCCCGCTCTCTTTTCTCTCCTCTACTTCTCTCTCTCTATATATACCTCACTCTCTCCTCCTCTCCTCTTACTCACTCTCTCTATACCTCTCTCACTTCTATACCTCACTCTCTCCTCCTCTCCTCTACCTCTTTCTCTCCTCTAACTCTCTCTCCTCTACCTCACTCTCTCCACCTCTCCTCTAACTCACTCTCTCTATACCTCACTCTCCTCCCGCTCTCCTCTACCTCTCTCTCTATATATACCTCACTCTCTCCACCTCTCCTCTAACTCACTCTCTCTATACCTCTCTCACTTCTATACCTCACTCTCCTCTCCTCCACCCACCTCCTCTACCTCACTCTGTACTTCACTCCCTCCTCTACCTCTCTCTCTATACCTCACTCTCCTCCTTTCCTCCTCTACCTCTCTCACTCTGTCATTAACTCTCTCCTCTTTGCTTCTGCCCTCCCCTCTCTCCGCTCTCCCCTTTACATCTCTCTCCTCTACTTCTCTTCCTCTGTACCTCTCTCTCCTCCTCTTTCTCTCTCTTTCTTCTGCGTCTCTCTCCTCTACCTCTCCGCTCTCATCTACCTCTCTTTCTCTCTACCTTTCTCTCTCCTCTATACATCTCTCCTCTACCTCTCTCTTTCCTCCTCTTCTCCACTGACCCTCCTCTCTGCTCTCTTCTCCACCTTGCCTCTCTCTCCTCCTCTCCTCTGCCCACCTCCCCCTCTCTCTCTCATTCGCTGTCTTCTGCCTCCTCTCCCCCTCTCTTCTCTCTCTCTCCTCTACCTCTGATTTCTGCTTTCCCTCTCTCATCTCCTTCTCTTGTCCTCTCCTTCTCCCTCTCCTCTCCTCTCCTCTCCCTCGCTCCTGTCCTCCTCTCTCTACCCCCTCTCACTCCTCTCTCCTCTACCTCTTTCCACACCTCCTTTACCCCGCCCTCATCTCTCTCTCTCTCCTCTGCCTCTTTTCTCTCTTTTCTCTCCTGCCCCTCCTCTCTCGCTTCTTCCTCTCTCTTTCTCTCTCCCTTCCCTCTCTCTCCCTCCGTCTCTCCTCCTCTACCTGCTCCCTCTCTTCTCCTCTCTTCTCTTCTCTTCTCTTCTCTCTTTTCTCTCTCTGAATTGCGGTAGTAACATTTTAAACGTTACGTGACTCTGGGGAGTTTTAAATCCAAAACACTTAAATGCCGTGTTCACAGTGCGCGTCTATAAAACTGTTACACTGCACCAGCTTAAAGAGGCACATTTAAAGCCGAACTGTGGAACTTTCCTGCTTGTCGCCATGGAGATGTTTTTGTTTTGATGTCCCACAATACGGCATTAAATCCGTTTTAAACCAATCGACCTAAATCTCTCCAGGTACTGAGTTCGCTTTCTGAAATAACAAAATCTCAACTCGCTTAAAGCTGTAGTGCGTCACTTTTCTTGTAGAGGGTCTGCCACGTGCTCGTCTCCATGGAGATGTTAGTGTTTTTCATTAGAATGTCCCAGAATATGGCATTAAAAGTACCTGTCTTTGCATTTACTCACTAAGTCGTGTTTTTATTGACCTAAAAAGCTGCATTTTTACCATGATTGGGCTCGCCTCTCCACAGATCTGACATGTAACCCAATAAACAAGTGTAATGCCATGCTGCGGAACATTCTGGGCAGCGTTGCCGTGGAGACAAGCAGGTCCCACAGTGTGCCTTTAAGTTATTCTTGCTTAAAGGTGCGACTTTTCTGGAGGACGCCGGTCACGTTGCTTCACCTAAAATGTTCCGCAGTACGGCTTTTTTTTAATCCCTTTTCCGCCTGGAGACAAGCTGACGTCGCTAAGCACATTTACAGGTCTCGTCTGTGGAGAGGCGAGCCCATCGTTAAAGTGTTTTTGCCCAGTAAAAATAAGCACGAATGATTAAAATGCAAAACTTAAACGTGCATTTTGCTCAAACGCTTTTCTCCATGGAGATGTTTCGTTGTTTCTTTTTTGTCCAGAATGTTCCGCAGTACGGCATTAAACCTGTGCTGCCTGTTCTGCTTCTGTGTTCAGTGTTATTTAGTTTAAAAATGCAGAAAAAGAAAAAAAATTAGTTCTTCTTTTAATAAAACGAGATCCGCATCCATGTTTAGGAATCGTTCAAGAGTCGTTCACATCACTAGTGTCCAAAAGTTTGACTGGTACTGGTTTAGTTTAGTTTAGTTTAGTTTAGTTTAGTTTAGTTTAGTTTAGTTTAATTTAATTTAATTTAATTTAATTTTATTTTATTTTATTTTATTTTATTTTATTTTATTTTATTTTATTTTATATATTTTTTATTATTTTATTTTATTTTATTTTATATATTTTTTATTATTATATTTTATTTTATTTTTTTAATTATTAACGTTTCCATGGTGTTTTGTTGGCTTGCTGGTGGTTAAAGGCTCCAGTCCGTAAATAAGTGCAGAGTTCAGGTCCTCAGGTGTTTGTAAACCTGTGACCCCGAGTCCAACGGTCACGACCCCAGAGCGTCTGTAAAAGAGGAGGAGGAGGAGGGCAGGTCAATTCCACCTGCCCCCAGCCATCACTCCATACCCCGGGAGGGCATCAGGCGCAGGGGTAAAAGGAGAGAGGAGGAGGGGAGTTACTATTTTTAACATATAAACAGATTAGTTAGTTAGACTTTATTCTGAACACTTTAAACCGTAAGAAAGGACGACATACAGGCTCCAGATTTGCAAAGACTAAAAAAAATGTAAAAAACTAGAATGAACTATATATACTGTATTTAAAAGTTTGTTTGTTATTCACCGCACACATTTCAGGTACTTTTACTTGAGTAAAGTTTGAATGAAACTGTACTTCTCAGTTTTCAGAAAACACATTTACTCCAGCTTGAGTCATATTTTTATTCAAGTAAGAGTATTATTACTTCAATAAAACTTTTGGTGACTCTGAGCAGTAGTAATAGTAGTAGTAGTATAGTAAGCAGTAGCAATAGCAATGCAGTAGTGTCTGTTGCAATAATAATATTGTAATAGTAGTTGTTATAATAGCATAATAATGTTGTAATAAAGCAGCAGTAATAATATAATAACAGCAGCTAATAGCAGCAGTAATGTTGCTGTTGTTAGTATTAAGCAGTTGCTGCAATATATATACAGTAACAGTAGCAGCAGTAGCAGTTATTATAGCTGCTGCTGCTGCTGTTTATAGCAGTAGCAGCAGTAGCAGTAGTAGTGCAGTGTTAGTAGCAGTAGCAGTAGCAGTAGTATGTAGTTAGCAGTAGTAGTAATAGCATAGCAGCTAGTTAGTAGTAGCAGCAGTAGTAGTAGTAGTAGCAGCAGCAGTAGTAGTAGCAGCAGTAGTAGTAGTAGTAGCAGCAGTAGTAGTAGTAGTAGTAGTAGCAGCAGTAGTAGTAGTAGTAGCAGTAGTAGTAGTAGTAGTAGCAGTAGCAGTAGTAGTAGTAGTAGTAGTAGCAGCAGTAGTAGTAGTAGCAGTAGTAGTAGTAGTAGCAGCAGTAGTAGTAGTAGCAGCAGTAGTAGTAGTAGTAGCAGTAGTAGTAGTAGCAGTAGCAGTAGCAGTAGCAGTAGTAGTAGTAGTAGTAGAAGTAGTAGTAGTAGTAGTGAGCGTGTTGAACCCTGCAGCCTCAGATCAGGATCTTTCTCTCTCGTCTTTTGTCTGTGTAATAAAACTGTGGAGATAAGATCTGACGGGTTTATAAAGACAAACTCTCTGAAGTCCGGCTAAAATTAGCCCAGTCCCACACACACAGGGGCCGTCACCTCCGGGCCGCGCACTCCAAACACAGTACTGCGAAGTACAAACACGCAGTACTACCACTCCGGGCCGCGCACTCCAAACACAGTACTGCGAAGTACAAACACGCAGTACTACCATTACTGCTACTCCAAGAATATTAAACGGCTCATTTTATGCTATTTTCTGACGCTGTTATTGTATTTTGTTTTGTTCTCACATGTTTAACGCATAAAGGCTGTAGATTTATGTTGAGTTTGTCTCTGTTCTTCTTCATGTGGTAATACAGGAAGTGCTCCACTGTGTTTTTAAACTCCGCACACCTTCATGTTAGAATCATTTGTGAACTTGAAAACTACCCCTCTGTGACATCACAAGGTGGAACAGAGCGTTTTGAGGTTTGGAGACAGAATAATAAAATTGTTGTCTATTACTGCTGTTACTACTACTACTTCTACTGTTACTACTACTACTACTACTATAACTACTACTACTACTACTACTACTACTATAACTACTACTACTACTTATGCAAGCCGCTTTCAGAATGATTTTTTTTAAGTACCGTTGCCATCGCTGAAACCCATGCATATAATTGCATAATAAAAGTTTCTCTTACTGTTACTACAACTACTTTAATCAACTAATAATAAACTAACTGTGTAAATGGGTCTAAAATAGGAGTGTAAACCTCTCCCTGGACTTCTTTCGCGCATTTTAGTGCATATTTGTTACTTTACTTTTGTTCTTTTTACTTTTTTGGGTCTTATTTTACTTGTTTAGCTGTGATTTTCTCCTTTAAAGTGTTTGTGTGGGAGTCGAGAGGCTCTGGATCCTGTGACTGTCGTAAATATAAATAGTGTTTGTTATCAGGGCGAGAGCAGCAAACATCCTGAGAGCGACCGGGGCGAGGATGTCCCGTATCAGAGCTTTAAATAAAGTCAAGGTGACACGACCAGCAGGAGCAACACGCCCCTCTGATAGTGACAGGAGCAAGGCAGGGGCAGTGACAGGAGCAATGAACGTCCTGAGAGTGAAGGGGGCGAGGGCGTCCCGTTTTACAGCTTTAAATAAAAAAGTGAGAGGACCAAGAGGAGCAACCCTCCTCTCTGACAGGAGCAGTGACAGGGGCAGGGGCAGGAGTAAAGGGAGAGGGCAGGAGTAGTGACAGGAGCAGGGACAGGGGCAGTGACAGGAGCAGTGACTTAAGAAGCGACAGGAGCAGCAAGCATCCTGTGAGTGACGGGGGCAAGGATGTCCCGTATCAGAGCTTTAGATAAGTCAAGGTGACGGGACCGGCAGGAGCAACCCGCCCCTCTGATAGTGACAGGAGCAAGGGAGAGGGCAGGAGTAGTGACAGGAGCAGGGACAGGGGCAGTGACAGGAGCAGTGACAGGAGCAGTGACAGGGGCAGTGACAGGGGCAGTGACAGGAGCAGTGACAGGGGCAGTGACAGGGGCAGTGACAGGAGCAGTGACAGGAGCAGTGACAGGGGCAGTGACAGGAGCAGTGACAGGAGCAGTGACAGGGGCAGTGACAGGAGCAGTGACAGGAGCAGAGACAGGGGCAGTGACAGGAGCAGTGACAGGGGCAGTGACAGGAGCAGAGACAGGGGCAGTGACAGGGGCAGTGACAGGAGCAGAGACAGGGGCAGTGACAGGGGCAGTGACAGGGGCAGTGACAGGAGCAGTGACAGGGGCAGTGACAGGGGCAGTGACAGGAGCAGTGACAGGAGCAGAGACAGGAGCAGAGACAGGGGCAGTGACAGGAGCAGTGACAGGGGCAGAGACAGGAGCAGTGACAGGGGCAGTGACAGGAGCAGAGACAGGAGCGTGAATTCCTGTGCGTGAATAAGCTGAGGGTAAAATAAGTCCGGGTGAGTCACTGAGTTACAGAGAAGAGCAGAGGCCGGATGGAGGAGGAGGAGATGGAGGCAAATGGGACTTTTCACTCTGATAAACTTCACTGCTGCTTATGTTTGTTCTCAGTGCAAAAAGCTCGGCCAAAATGTGAGATATAAACACTTAAATCTATCAGAAAATGACTAGTGCTGAAATTATTTGTCCACGCAGCAAGATCATGTTACTTGACGAGTTCTCTTAAAATAAACTCCCTCTAGACTAGAATTAAACGGTGTCAGAACAAGAAAATGGATAATAAATCTGAAAACAAGATGAATAACCAGATATAAGTGTTAAAAGTGTTAAAATCTTGGCCTCCTCCTGTTTTACGCGGCGTCAGTACGAGAACGACAACACTGGACGGAGGTGAATCTCGTGACGTTGCAGTTTATCGAAACAGTCCCACAGTGAATGCGTTCATTTTTCACCAAGATCTTTGCATGAACGTCTGAACCTGGACCAGACCAACTGCAGCGACTTCGTACCTTTTTGCTTAGTTAAATCCACGTGGTGACTTTTTTTTTTTTTTTTGGTCAGGCACTTTTATTTAAACACTCTCATTTACAAAAACATACACTTTTGTTTTTAGCACAAAAAGTGTTATTTTAACTATTTCAAAGTTAAATGAGGGTTCGAGTTGGGGTGATTTGCCAGAGTTTATATGGTTGAAGTTAATTTTACTTCTCTTAGTGTTAATTTTGCACTTGAAACCCATCACTTTAAACTCCCACGAGAGACCGGTTTGAACCAGTTTTGAACCATAATTTCGTCTTAAATTAACTAAAATAAAGTGTAAAAATAAAACTCCTCTGTGTGTTGTTCAGCTAAATCAGGATAACCCTACAAAGTGTTATCCGTTTAGTCTCAAAACATTAATATACCGTATTTTTCGGGCAATACGTCACACTTTTTGGTCCTGCGACTTATACTCAGGAGCGACTTATATATTAGATTTTTCACACTGACAGCCCATAGACCAAATATATGAATCGTATATATGAATCAAAAATGAAATAACAAATCATTATCCGTTTTTTTTTTTCATTTTGGTTTCAGAGACAAATAATTAAAAAAAGAGTTGGGTTTTTTTGTTTTCTTATTTTTGGTTCTATATTGAAAAACGAATGAATGAAAGATACACGGATTCTTCTCTATTGGGTTGTTTTTATTACTATAACTTCTATAACTCGCCTTTCAAGACGAAATGTCGGTTCTTGGTCTCTGATTTTGTAAAATAAATTTCCCCCCAAAAAGTACGACTTATCGTCCAGTGCGACTTATACATGTTTTTTTCTTCTTCATTGTGCATTTTTTGGCTGGTGCGACTTAAACTCCGGCGTGATTTACAGTCTGGTAATCTGGTAACTCTTGAGTTTGGGGTTAAACAGGAACTTTGGCCCAGTGTTACTTTATTAACATTTCCAAAAACATTAAATTAACCCTAGAACAGATTGGACTCATACGCTACGTTCAGACTGCAGCGCTTAATGCTCAATTCGGAAATAATTTTTTTTTTTTTTGCGAGGTCGTTCACATTTCCAATTACCAATTCCAACAACACGTACATCTTTTTTGTTTTAAGAATGAGATCGAGAAGGAGAAGGATGAGGTTTTTGGCCGTGGCGTTTTGTGTAGCGTGACTTTCAAAGATTTTCAAAATAAAAAAACTGGGACTTTTTTTTTTTTTATTTGGGTGGTGGTGGTGGTTGGTAATTTAAAAAAAAAAGTGAAACGAGTGCATAATTAAGGAAAATTGGAATACAGAGACCATTCATGACTAACGTGTGAGTCAGTATCGTCAAATTTTCATCGCGTTTTGGTCGTTTTTAAGCAGATTTTTCTATTTTATGTCTCTCTTTACGGTTGGCAGGGATCAGATTGGTCAAAAATAGGGACACCTGGGACATTTCTTGTATAAAACTGGGACAAATGACTGGTTTTGTATAAATTTCCTGCGACAGGGGACACAGGGCTCAAAACTGGGACTATCCGGGGTAAACGTGGACGTCTGGTTGCTTCACTGACACGGACTTCATACGCAATTTTCGTCTGACGAGGAAAACGTTTACGTACATTTGTGAGGATGAATGTGACCCGTCCGTTCACACTGAAGTTGCACGTCAAAAGATCGGATCTGTATCGGTTTTAGGAGCACAAATCCAAGTGGACTGGGTCACATTCGAAAAAATCAGATCTGTGTCGTTCAGACGGTCATTAACCCTCGAAGACCTACGTTATCGTTTACGATTCCGAGGAATATGTTTTCTATAACCGCGCAGAACTTTCAAACCGTAAAAGACAGAAACTTCCTTTCCCCTCTGAAAGTGCAGACATAGAGGTTTCCGTACATTTCTGCGGCTTTATCCTACGTCACACTCACGCTGTGTGATGACGTGAGCAAAACGAGTGTCCAATAGGCGTCTGCAGACTCATTTCGTAAATGACGAAATACATTTCGTCACTGCAAGGCGTCTGCAGACACCTTTCGTACACGAAATGTATTTCGTCATTTACAAAATAACTTTTGTCCACAAAAGGAAAACACTCTGCATTTTGTGGCACATAAGCATAAATGTCATTCATTTCGTGGACAAAATTACTTCTTTCAAAAACAAATGTATTTTGTCCACGAAAGTGAGAAGTAAATTCAGCCATATGTACACAAAAGGCAAAGTCAGCAATATATTTCGTGCACTTAATTAATAACCTGTTTTGTATTTTGTCCACGAAATGATGTGTTCTCTTCATCATTTCGTGGACACAATGCTAGCTGATGTGCGCATTCCGTGGACAAAAGGCGTCATAGTGTTTTACGATTTCGTGATCATTTTATCCATTTCGTGGCACGAAAGGCATTTCGTCCACGAAATTAAGTGTGTTACACTTGGCGCCCCATACTCATGTAAATATAAAAATAACGGAGTAAATGTATGTGAGTCCCGCCCGTGGCTGAAACAGGAAAAGCCTCTCATCAGTTTGCTCAGCTGCTCTTTAACTCTGCAGACAGTGCAGTGCCGTCTGTTTCACTCTCCGTCCTCACACAGCTTCATCAATAACAGAGCCGGGCGAGGGGGACGTGTTTTTCCAAATCATTTTTCAACACGGACGCCTCTTTGTTCAGACACGGCTGAACTTTCCGCCGTGGGAGCAGTGCATTATGGGACAAAGAGGAGCAAAACACCATGAAACGGCCTGACAGTGAATACAGAAGCTGGCTCCAAAACATCTTCTTTTCGTGTGGATTTTTCGTTATCGCTTTGTCTGGAATGTTTCACGGTGTGGCATTAGACTTTATCTTCACTCTATCTTCACGGAGACCAAACCAGACCATGTTACAGGTCAGATCTGTGGAGAGGCGACCCCGCTCACAGTCAGAATGTCTGTTTTTCTGGGTATTTTTGAGCTATAAAACCACCTGTAACTGAATAAGTGTAAAGTCTGTTTAATGTCACACTGTGGAACATTCCAGACAGACCAATGACATATCATATCAATATCTTTGAGTTACTTTAAAGCCCCTTTCACAATGGAAGGTGATGCAAAACCGAGGTGGTTCCGAACTGTTTTTTTGGGGGAAATCGCCCAATGTTCGCACCACACAAACATTCGTCACGACCTCGCCAAGTTCGCCGTCCTCTGACGATTTTTTTGAAATGTTCCAAAAATTCATCAGTGGTCACAATGAAAAATTAACTTGGTAAAGGTTCACCAAGGCGTCGTTAACGTTCTCCAGCCTTCGTTATTGAATCGCTATTGATCGTCATGATGTCGACAGTTCTTGCAGTATTTCGTCGTCAGTATTTGTTAATATTTGTCAAGACGTCGTTAGAAGATGACGTTGCGGTAACAACATCGCCGCATCGCAACCACCTCGTCAAGACATCAGAAAGTCGCACAGTATCGCCAACAATTATAAATATATCGCAAAAGAGGAACACTAGCGACGTCTGAACAAGGTGTTTGCAATATTGCAGTCACCAGTGCATCGCAAATACGTCGGCAGCCACTGTAAAAAGGTCTTAACTTGAATAGTAGTTTCTCCAAATATTTCTTTATACTTACGTTTCTTATCCTTATTTTCTTGGAATGCTACTTTGTACTTCTACTATATATTATTTTGAAGTAACAGTACTCTTACTTTAGTACACTTTTGGCTACTCTACTCACCACTTCTTTCAATTATAATACAATTAAAGTAACTTATAAATCCTAACAGTTCGATTACTCTTACATGGACAGTTATCTGTTACGGCTCCAGGCCTCCAGTTCTTTGATTTGTGTTGTGTGTTTTAATTTCTTTCGTCATTTGGATTCCTGCTGGGAGAGCCCTGGTCTCTGATTGGTGGGAACTTCAGCCCTCGGCCACTCCCACCTCACCTCCAGCCTCCTCCCCCTATTTAAGAAGATTCCTGTCACCTGTTTGGGGCTGCTGGCCTTTGTGGCCAGTCTGCCATTTTGTGTTTGTGTCTCTTTCTGTCAGTCACTTTGTTTGTACTAGTACGTGACTTTTTGTGTGTGAGACACTAGTTTAGTTTAGTTCGGTTTTGTGCCTTTTTGTTTTGTCACTTGTTTCTGTTTGTGGGTTTATGTGATTTTACTTTGGGACACTTGTGATTTAGTTTTGTTTGTGTCCCTTAGTTTAGTCACTTGTTTTTTTGTGTGTAAGCCCACGTGACTCGTTTTTGGCACAACTTGTTATCCTGTCCTTTTTCTTAGTTTAGGTTATTTTATGTACATATTTTAGCCTGTTTTGTTTAATTTACCTTGTACATTCTTTTTAATTAAATTACCTTATTTATTCCATTTTACATCTTGGTTATTTTGTTACTTCATGTCCCTAGCAGAGCTGGGTTGTAACATTATCCCAAATATATTGTGTTCTTAATTTCTTGGACCACTTTGTATTTCTACTTTGCCTTGAATGTTCTGCCGTGTTTTGCATTTACAGCTCCGGAAAAATGATCAGTTTCTCCGATTTGACCCCTTATAGGTCTGTGTTTAAGTAAAATGAACATTTTTGTTTCATTCTATAAACTACTGACAACATTTCTCCCAAATTCCAGGTAAAAATATTGTCATTTTGAGCATTTATTTGCAGAAAATGACAAACGGTCAAAATAACAAAACAGAGTAAATGTTTTCAGACCTCAAACACTGCGAAGAAAATAAGATCATGTTCCTTTTAAAACAACACAGTGCTAATGTTTGAGCTTAGGAAGAGTTCAGAAATCAATCCGCACCACAAGTTATGCACCTTTAAGCATTATTATTTTGAGGTGACAGAGCTCGTACGTGACAATGGAAATCACTGATGTCGTTAGTCCCATTTAGGCTCCGCCCTGTCGCCGTGGGAACAGGTCGTGAGCAGGGGACCACCCAGGATCTAACCACTGTTTTTAGGTTTACGAGCAGCACGTCGCACATGGAGTTTTGGATTAAGCTCGGAGCGTTTCAGAGACACGAGAGAGACGAGAGGAAGAGACACTAACATGGGCTGATACAGAACTGATACAGAGTGTTTACTGACAGGGAGAAGAGGCGGGCAAGACAAATGGACTTTTATTTTGTTGATAAGACTTAAAAGGCGGCGTCCAGTCCTCATTTGGTCCTTAGTTTGAGCATCGTCTGGACTCATAGACTGAAGACTCGTATATAAACGGACATAGCTTAGGGTGATGAGAATTTCAAAATAAAAAACTGGGACATCCCCTTTTTTTTTTTTTTTTTTTTTTTTTGGTGGTTGGTGATAATAAAATCGTGACTCAAGTGCGTAATTAAGGGAAAATGTCATGCAGAGACCATTCACGACCAACATGTGAGTCAGTAAAGTCACATTTTCTGTGTGTTTTGGTCGTTTCTAAGCAGTTTTTCCTGTATTTTTACCGAAACAAATAACAGTTTATGCCCATATTTACTGTTTTCAGGGGTCACACTGGTCAAAAATAGGGACACCTGGGACATTTCTTGCATAAAACTGGGACAAATCACTGGTTTTGGATAAATCTGCTGGGACAGGGGGACACAGGGCTCAAAACTGGGACTGTCCCGGGGAAATAGGGACGTCTGTTCACACTCACATAGCAAACCCATCGACTCTGGCTCCAATTCACTTTATGTGGAAAAATAAACGTATCTGTTTTGTATTTATTAAACTTTTAATAATGCATACTAACATAAAAGCGTCTTTTTTACTCAAAGGCGCTTTACATTACAAGACAAAGGCAAACAAAAGAAATGAGAAAGTGAATGAAAGGTGGTTTTTAAAGAGACGGGTTTGAGGAGCTTTTTTAAACACGGGGAGTTGGATGAGTCTCTGATGTGTTTTTATGAGCATTTTTGCTAAAATATCTTGAAAAAATGTGTTCTCACTATGAGCTGACTTGTCTCTCCACCTGCTACTCTCCATGGTAATAGATCTGTATGTTTAATGTCACCAGAAGAAATATGTTCTTTGTATTAGAAAGAGCATACGCCTGTAAGTAGTGGACGTGAACTGGTGAGGGTGAAAACTGGAGCTGATCGGCAAAACGGTGTCCTGAAAATAAGCACTTAAAGACGACTCAAACCTGCACGATTCACTCCAACTTCAGCGACCAAATGAGAAGAGAAACTATAACATTGTTTAAAGCTCTGGAAAGTGGATTTCGCAGAACGGGTCTGTTTTAGATCAGATTCTGTTTTTTTTCTGTCACGGTACGACAATTGTACTGACGGATACAGTTCAGACAACAACAACAACAGAGCATCAAAACACTCTTGATCTGCTGGACGGAAAATTTCTACTAAAAAAAAGACCCGATGGAAGTACTGACAAAAGCGTTGTTGTTTTGCAAACTGTCCAGAAAAGACTTGAATATCACAGAAGCACCGCAACCCTACGACAACATTTAAACACAAAACACGTCACAGCAGCACAGAACCCGCTGGAGCTGTCGGCGGGAGCAGTTCTGGTCTGAGCACAAACAGGAGAGTAGAAACTCGAACAAATGACGAGGTTGAGGAGGAAAATGAGTCCACTAATAATGTTCATTTACATAAAATCAATGTTGCTTTTGTGGCAAATACTGTTTAATGTACTGCAGTTAATTGAGATGTACTGCGATTCATTGAGATGAATTATTACAAAGCCTGTAATTATTTAGAGTTTGTTAAAAAGTTCAGAAACATCTTTCCTCAGACCAGCGTCACCGTTTTTGGCCCGGACAGAGGAAAGTCTACATCTCCTGTGTAATTAAGGGAGTTCCATCTTCACAGCTCCACATATCTGACTCAAGAAACCAAAAACACAGTATTTTTAGTATCATTCCTGCACCAACAGTGGAGATGTTTTGCACTTGTCTGGAACAGTTTGCTTTAAACATCCGTTCATGGGTAAATAGTGCAGAGTGGCAGAGTGGTTAGCCTGTCTCCTCCTTAAAGTTGAACTCCGGCATGTTTGAAGCTAAAGTTCGTTTCTAGAGGAGGTCGAATTCTGTCAGAAGCCAAAAAACGGCACAGATCAGTGGTTCCTCGGTGCAGATCTCACTGTGGCAGTGAGTCTGTCAAGGCAACAAACTAGTGTAGTGATGGGGGCAAGTTCTGAACTTCCACGTAAAACACCAATTTACTTCACACTGAAGAAGTTTAACACCACTTTAACCCATCTGACAACAGCCACGAGTCTAACAAACAAAACGCTCTGCCTGGTTCACTCATTAGTGTCTGGAAACAACTTTATAAGCACCTCACACTTCCCTCTGCTGATTTCCCACTGCACAGGCCAAAGCCCAAAAGACTCGATTGTCGACTCCAGCGGCGGCGAGAGGCTCGAGCGCCAGAAGCAACAAGTGAGAATCGACTATTGATGGTGAAGAAGAAGAGAAACTGATAGAAAATGGTTCAGGAATGTATTTTTTTTTGCATTTCTCAAAAAATATAATTCACTCGTAAAGAAATGGGATTAGAAACAACATCGGCAATCGAGTCTTTTTAGCTTTGGCCTGTGCAGTGGGAAATTGTTTTATGTGGAAGTTCAGAACTTGCCCCCATCACTACACTAGTTTGTTGCCTTGACAGACTCACTGCCACAGTGAGATCTCCACCGAGGAAACACTGATCTGTGCCGTTTTTTGGCTCCTGACAGAATTTGACCACCTCTAGAAACGGACTTTAGCTTCAAACGTGCTGAGTTCCCCTTTAATTGAGATGAATTCATTACAAAGCCTGTAATTAATTAGATGAATTTTTCAAATCAAGTCCCTCCCCTAAAAAATGTATAAATCTTCTTTGGTTTATGGATGTTTTTTCATGTCAGCAACGCAAACCATATAAAGACATGGACTAAAGGAGAGAGACGTCAGCTCCAGTCTTAGAAGTTCAGAAGTTTGTTAAAAAGTTCAGAAACATCTTTCCTCAGACCAGCGTCACCGTTTTGCTCACGACTTTTGGCCCGGACCGAGGAAATCCTCCGTCTCCTGTGTAATTAAGGGAGTTCCGTCTTCACAGCTCCACAGATCTGACTCAAGAAACCAAAAACAAAGCATTTTTAGATCTTTCCTGCACCAACAGTGGAGATGTTTTGCAGTTTGGCTTAAACATCTGCTCATGGGTAAATAATGCACAGTGGCACAGTGGCAGAGTGGTTAGCCTCTCTCCTCCTTAAAGCTTGAACCTGCAAAGAAAAACATGATTTGGTTTCCATGGAAGACGTAAATATATTTGTGGAGGTTTGTGAGAACGGGCTGGTCTTCGTCTCCAGCGTTTTAACAGATTAATGTTAAAGTTCACTTTATTGGCCCGTGGGGACATTCCTGCTGAAGCAAAGATAAACACGAGATGCTGCAGATGACAGAAGGATGGCAGACGCACTCTCATCTGCACAGTATTTATGGCTCGTCACACCAACGCGTTTCCACTTTGAGTCTTCATCAGGGCTCATGGAACAACAGAAGCGTATTTACAAAGTCTTCGGAGCAATTACCGAGCGCGTGATTAAAACCCAAACATCTTTATTCATACAACAACATTTTCTGACACTGTGCCTCCCTGAAACAGATAAAAATCCAGAGCTCTGTGTGGGCTCGAGTGTAGACAAACATATTTCCTTTGGTCCACTGCACATTTAATCAAAAATGTTTCAAGTGAACTCGGCTTTAGACGGGAAAAAAACAATATCTAGGTGAGTTAAAATGACTTAAATTAAGAATATTTTACTTTATTTGAGTCGATTCAACTTGACAAGTGAAATGTTCTGCCAAATGTTCTGTGGAATAAGTGTTTTTTTCTTAATTCAAGCAACATTTCATTTTATTTCTCATTTTAAGTGCAAAAAGTTGTTGTTTTTCTTATTTTAAGTGCAGCAAGATGTATTTTCATATTTTAAGTACGAAAATCTTACTGCACTGGCAGATTATTTTACTTGTCAAGAGAAATTTACTCAAATCCTGGTAAAACTTTCTTAATCAAAGTCATTTTAGCTTGACTAGATTTTGTTTTTTGCGGTGTAAAGTATCACATGGAGAAGCCACACTGCAAAAACCAAAATCTAGTGAAGTTAGCAAGTAAAATGGGCCAAATCTGCCAGTGGAACAAGACTTTTTGTACTTGAAAATACATCTGGCTACACTTAAAATAAGAAAAACAACAACTTTTTGCACTTAAAATAAGAAACACAAGCAAATGTTGCCTCACTTAAGAAAAAAACACTTATTCCACTGGCAGATCGTCGACTCAAATAAAGTAAAATGTTCTTAGTTTACGTCATTTTAACTTGCTAAGATATTGTTTTTTCCAGTGCACAGAAATGTTAAATACTCCGGTTTTAGAAAGTGTTGTAAAATACTTGGGTATTATTATTATTTATGATCATACACCAGCCCTGAGAAAACTCCAAGTAGGAACGGCGTGATGAGCATAAATAAATACACAGTAAATCCTTCTCCTTTATCTCCACAAGAACTCACCCCCACTGGTCCCATGAGCACCTGTGCAGCCTCAACAGCAGAAAATACTCCATATTTGGTGCTTTAGACCCAAAGTCGATTTTTTCGCCCCTGTGTGACCTGTATCTGATCTTTTAATGACCGTCTGAACGACACAGAACCGATTTTTTGACACCACACGTGTGCACAGAGCTCTAGTGCCGGTCAATTCAATGGTCCAATGAAAGGTAGTGAAAACACAGGACATTTCCCTCAGTTTATTAAAAAACAAAAAACAAAACAGATGCCCAGGACAGGACATGAAAACGGGACGTTTGGTCACCCTATACGACAGCACCTGTAAAATCTCCGGGAGCTCAATGCAGCCTCCATGTTTAGGCGACTTGTGTAAACACGGAGTTTGCTGCTGTGACGTCGTCGTGTTGCCGATGCTCCAATCGGATTTCACAAAAAAATCTGAACTGAGCATTAAACCCTGCAGTCTGAATGAAGCCTTAGACGCTCGACAAAACCTCTCAGAGTCTTTGTAGTCTTCACTTCAAAGAGTCATTTTGGGTTTAACTCTATTTCCAAATAAAAGTTCACTCGAGTTTGTTGAAAATAACTTTTATTTGGAAACTCTGGATTCATTCACACGGCAGAGGTCTGTAGCTACACCTACAGAGGCACACTCCTCTGAGGGTGGGTGAAGCACCTTGCCTAAGGACGCAAAAACAATTTAAACTGGAATTCAAGCAGGAGTTTAAAGTGTAACTCCGGCACGTTTGAAGCTAAAGTCCGGTGCTAAAAGTGGTGGAATTCTGTCAGAAGCTAAAAAACGGCACAGATCAGTGTTTCCTCGGTGGAGATCTCACTGTGGCAGTGAGTCTGTCAAGGCAACAAACTAGTGTAGTGATGGGGGCAAGTTCTGAACTTCCACGTAAAACACCAATTTGCACAGAAGAGGCTTGGGCGAAAGCATAAAAGACTTGATTGTCGACTCCAGCGGTGGCGAGAGGCTCGAGCCCCCAGAAGCAACGAGTGAGAATCGACTACTGACGGTGAAGAAGAGAAACTGAAAGTTGTTGAAAGAAAATGGTTCAGGAATGTATTTTTTAGCGTTTTTCAAAAAAAATATAATTCACTCGTAAATAAATGGGATTAGAAACGACATCGGCGATCGAGTCTTTTGAGCTTTGGCCTGTGCAGTGGGAAATCAGCAGAGGGAAGTGTGAGGTGCTTATAAAGTTGTTTTCTAATGTTTCCAGACACTAATGAGTGAACCAGGCAGAGCGTTTTGTTTGTTAGACTCGTGGCTGTTGTCAGATGGGTTAAAGTGGTGTTAAGCTTCTTCAGTGCAAATTGGTGTTTTATGTGGAAGTTCAGAACTTGCCCCCATCACTACACTAGTTTGTTGCCTTGACAGACTCACTGCCACAGTGAGATCTGCACCGAGGAAACACTGATCTGTGCCGTTTTTTGGCTTCTGACAGAATTCCACCTCCTCTAGAAACGAACTTTAGCTTCAAACGTGCCGGAGTTCAACTTTAACCATTAAAATCAGTGCTGCAGAAGAAGTGTGCAGAGTGAGTGAATAAAATGGTAAAAAGTTCAATTTAGCACAACTTTAGCTTTACTTGAGTACGGTTTTTGGTCTCCTCCTCTGACTTGTCGAGTCCTGAGCTCCCGTCTCCGTCTGCAGCCTTAATCCCTCTGCTCGTCTGTTTACTCAGTCCACATGTAAACACGGGTCTGTCTCTGGTTCTGTGTGGCTCTAATTACGTGTCCGACCTCAAACGCATCCTCACATTACGCCCTGGCGCCCCGTATTTACTGCACTCTGCGCCGCTTTACCTCCCCAAGCGACAGACCCTCCGACCTTTAAGGGACGACGGCGTCACCTTTAATCTGTCAGGATTTTTGGACGATAAAAGGTCCGTGCAGTACGAGTCCTCTATGATAATCTGAAACGTTTTAATTGTCGTACATTAAGCCCGGAGCCTAAACTCGGGCTGCAGGTTTGACTGCGCGTTACTGGCAGATGGTTGCAATCAGCTTAAGTATGGTGTTTACACAGCAGGGCTATCGTAACGCGTTCAAGCGCTACCGAGCAATAAAAATAAAAAATAGGTTTTAAATGGTGTGAACAGTTTAAAACCTAGACCGTCTCTCATAAAACGGTTTGGTCTGGACATTTATTTTCATTATAACTTTTGGTCGCCGGGGAATTCAGTCCCTTCTACGTTCTGTTTGAATCCAAAAAGGACCAAAGAGCGTGAAAAACCTTAAGATGATCCAACCACAGACGCTCGTTTTGTAACAAGCGTCACTCAAATACGTAAGACATCTCTTCTCATGACATTCAGAACTAAATATACAGCTTCTTTTACCTGAAATAAGTCAGAGTTTGGGGCTTTGATTGTTGATTCTGTAAAAATCCGCAGAGTTTATCAGTTCTTTATGTTGTTTTTTCTTTCTTTATGTATTTATGTATTTATTTATTTAAAGGAAAAGTCCACATGTCACAGTAAAGTTGCATATAAACTGGCCGGACCCTGTTCAAGAACTGCTTTTCAGCCGGTTGTGTTAAAATCGACTCTCACAGAAGCAATTTTAACACTTTCTCTGGGTTTATATGAGTTCAATCTGTTCTAGAGTTAATTTAACATTTTTGGAAATGTTAATGAAGTAACACTGGACCAAAGTTCCTGTTTAACCCCGAAATCAAGAGTTATATTAACGTTTTGAGCGTAAAAGGATAAAATTTGTACAATTGTCCTGATTCAGCTAAACAACACGCAGAGGTGTTTTATTTTTACACTTTATTTTAGTTAATTTAATTTATTTCGTCTTGAAAGGCGAGTTATAGAAGTTATAGTAATAAAAACAACCCAATAGAGAAGAATCCGTGTATCTTTCATTCATTCGTTTTTCAATATAGAACCAAAAATAAGAAAACAAAAAACAACTCTTTTCTTTATTATTTGTCTCTGAAACCAAAATGAAAAAAAAAAAAAAAACGGATAATGATTTGTTATTTCATTTTTGATTCATATATACGATTCATATATTTGGTCTATGGGCTGTCAGTGTGAAAAATCTAATATATAAGTCGCTCCTGAGTATAAGTCGCAGGGCCAAAAAGTGTGACGTATTGTCCGAAAAATACGGTATATTAATGGTTTGAGACTAAACGGAGCACAACACTTTGTAGGGTTATCCTGATTTAGCTGAACAACACACAGGAGTTTTATTTTTACACTTTATTTTAGTTAATTTAAGACGAAATTATGTATAAAACTGGTTCAGACTGGTCTTCTCTGGCAGGAGTGGCCAAATTAACACAAAGGGAATTTGAATTAACACTAGTGGAAGTGAATCAAACATATCAACTCTGGAAAATAACCCCAACTCAAACCAGCATTTAACTCTCAAATAGTTAAAATAAGATTTTTTAAGTGTGTGGTTGTGTATGTATGTGTGTGTGTGTGTGTGTGTGAAGGTGTATAGGTGTGTGGGTGTGTATGTGTGTGTGGTTGTGTGGGTGTGTATGTGTGTGTGTGTGTGTGTGTGTGTGAAGGTGTATAGGTGTGTGGGTGTATATGTGTGTGTGGTTGTGTGGTTGTGTGTGTGTGTGTGTGAAGGTGTATAGGTGTGTGGGTGTGTATGTGTGTGTGGTTGTGTGTGTGTGTGGAGGTGTATAGGTGTGTGTGTGGTTGTGTGTGTGTATAGGTGTGTATGTGTGTGTGTGTGGAGGATGTGTGTGTGTGGTTGTGTGTGTGTGAAGGTGTATAGGTGTGTATGTGTGTGTGTGTGTGTGGAGGTGTGTATGTGTGTGTGGTTGTGTGTGTGTGTGGAGGTGTATAGGTGTGTGTGTGGTGGTTGTGTGTGTGTGTGGAGGTGTGTATGTGTGTGTGTATAGGTGTGTATGTGTGTGTGTGTGGAGGATGTGTGTGTGTGGTTGTGTGTGTGTGAAGGTGTATAGGTGTGTATGTGTGTGTGTGTGTGTGTGTGTGTGTGTGTGTGGTTGTGTTTGGCGTTTACTACAGGACTATTGTTACCATCAGGATTTTTTCTCTTCGTTCTTGGGCTGCTCCATTTCTTCCTCTTCCTCTTTTATAACGTAAAGCACCTTTAAAAAATAGAAAAAATTAAGAAAGCGTCAAAGCGCTTTGAGGAGGCAGCAGGTCTGCAAGGAGGCAGCAGGTCTGCGAGCTTTTAACTTTACAACAGGAGCCTGACTAATTCACTCCAGACTCGTGAGTTTGTTTCGTCGTGTCCTTGGGCAAGACACTTCCCCCTCCCTGCCCGCGTAATGTGTTAATGTGATCAGGTGTTTGTTTTGTTGGTCGTCCAGGAGCCGCCACGTGGGCTTTGCATGTTCTCCCCGTGTCTGAATCATCGCCTGAAATAGAACATGACGTAATCCCGCAGTTGCGTAATCCCAGGACCAGGATCTGGGCCCGAGACCTGCAGAGACTCAGCGTCACAGTTAAAGCTCCTGCGGTGCGTAAAATGGACTCGTGTGCGTTTTCAAGCCGTGTTACACTGAACTCCTCGAAAACACACCTGGAGTCGTGTTTTGTTTCACTCACACACGTTTGAGTCTTTATTATTCGTCTGTTTACATCTCCAAAGATCAAAATAATCTGTTCAAGATATGCTGAAAAAAAAAGTCTGAAGTATTAGTATAAGTATTTAATATTGTGTTTGCCACTTAAATAAGTCGTAAGAAGTGTTGAAGTGTTTTAGTTTGGGTGAAAAGGGGGCGGATATTACACGTCTGAACTTGTTTCTGCTCCTTTTCCTTCACATTGATGAACATAATTCTGTTGTTTTCATCTTTTAGGAATGAAACAAATTTAAAAAAAAAAAAGGAAAATGAACTGAAATCAGTTCCGCCTTGTGACGTCATGAAGCCGAACTTTTCAAGTGAACAGCTCCTTTTACCTTTAATTTTGTAGAGATCAGCGATTCCAGAGCTGAAATGATCCAAATGATTCTAGTGAAGGTTTATGGAGTTTAAACCCTTAACGTCGAGTGTCACAAATATGCGACAAATGGTTTGGATCAACACATAAGCTGAGATCGCGGCTGCTTTCCCCTAGTGCCAGTTTGTGCAGATGCAGAACCTTCACAGAACTTGTTTGTAATTGCCGCAAATTGACAACATGCCCAAATTTCTATTAATTCTTTTTACTGCTGTCAAACAAATAATTTTTTTAATCAGATTAATCACACTTTAGAATTTTGATTAATCACGATTAATCACAGTTAATTATTCTTCAAAAACAGACCAAAATATTTGGACAAAAATGCAATTTATTATCAAAAATATATTATTGACATTTTTCTATCGCTGGTAGTTTTGTTGACAACATTGCCGCAGGTTGTTGTGTTCGGTTTGTTGTTGGTATAAGTATCGTCGTTGCTGCCGCTGAATCAAACCCGTGTTTTGCTTTAAGACGGTATTTTAAACTTGTGCTTCTGTGGAAAGAGTTCATCACTGTGATATCTGCAAACGACCTGAGTTTATCTAAAGTCTCGTGGGGCAGTTTTTTGCAGATAAATTTGCCGCTGAGCTCCAGTCTCAGCCTCATCTGTCGTCTTCACATCCGCGTATGGACCTGATCACTGACCTGATAACCTGCGCTGCCTTCAGGACCATCCGCACTTTCCACAGAGGAGCGTTCAGAAAAAACTGTGGGATTAATCTACGTAAAAAAAAAAAAACGATATTCTTTTGTGATTGATCGCATGTGTTAACACGTTAACGCTGACAACCCTAATTTTTTTTTTTTGCTATAATCAAATAAATAATCTAATCTTAAGTTACACACACAAAACATTTTTTATACACATCTATATAAATTCAGGTGTTAAGGGCTTAAAAACACAGTGGAGCACTTCCTGTATTACCACTTAATGACATCACAAGGTGGAACAGAGTGTTTTCTGTCTGAGAGAAGAACTAAAAACTAAACACAACTCCAGGTCTGTTTGTGACGAGGAAAAAATCTAGTCAAGTTAAGATGAGCTGAATGAACTCGTTTACACCTCTGCTGTTCCAGGGTAAATGTCCTTATCTCCTGAGGGTTTTTGAAGAATTTTGATTTTGTTTATGAAAACCTTCATATCTCCGCCTGTGAAGCCCATGGAAACATGAAATAAAACATGAAATAAACTGCATTTAAAAGGTAAGACTCTCAAATTAATGTGCAGCAATTTGGCACTGGAGAAGTTGAGCTAAAGGAAAACCTGAAGTCTTTAAAGACATTTGTTTGACATGTAGAGATCTTGGTTTAAGCTGAGTGAGCCGAGTGTTTCGGGGTGGGGGGAGTGTTTCGTTTCTTTTTTGTGTGTCAATTTATGTTTCAATATGTAGAATCTTAATCAAAACATTTGTAAAAAAAAAGGTAAGACTCTCAGCTTTTATCAGCATCTGGTGTAAAAGGCTTAAGAAAGTCAAAGTATCTGCTAGTGGAACAAGACTTTTTGTACTTGAAAATACATCTGGCTACACTTAAAATAAGAAAAACAACAACTTTTTTTGCACTTAAAATAAATCAACAAAATCAAATGTTGCTTGAATTAAGAGAAAAACACTTATTCCACTGGCAGATCATTTTACTTCTCAAGCTGAATCCGCTCAAATGAAGTAAAATGTTCTTAATTTAAGTCATTTTAACTTATCTACATATTGTTTTTTTTCCAGTGTCACAGATCAGAAAATAGTGCAACACGGGTCCTTAGTAAAATACATCAAAATAAACGATAAAAACAACAAACAGACACGGGGCACAGATGCAGATCTCGCGTCTCCAGTTTCACCTTTCCCAAATATGACAAACCCTCAGAGGGGAAAAGGTCAAAGTGTATTAAACACGTCCCACTCAGCCCCTCCCCCAGGACGGGCCTCGGGCAGGAGAGACCGAGAGAGGAGAGGAAAGAGGAGAGAAAACAACGGACGACAGAGAAACAGGAGGGAGAGAGTGAGAGAAAGAGATAAACGCTGCAAACAAAGCACTTTAAGCTATCGGAAAATGGCTTAAAAGCAGTGAAATGATCTGTCTGTGTAAAGATAATTTGACTTTATCTAAGTTCTCTTAAAATAAACAACATCCAGACGAGAACGAAGGCGTCTCTGGTCCGGCGAGTCGATGATAAATCTGGAAACGAGATGGAAAAACCTGTCAAAAGTTTCAGAATCAGAGAAATCTGCAGTGAAGGGAGGAGGATAAAGGACGAGGAGAGAGTAAAAAGAAGAACAGAGAGATTGAAGAGAAAGATGAAAAAAGGGAGAGAGGGATTGAGCAACGGGGGAAGGAGAAGAGAAAAAGACTGATGAGGAAAAAACTAACAACGACTAGCATGCTAACAGCACACCGGCATTCTTGGACAATAAGAACTCCAGACGGTTCACACGCCGCAGAAAAGCTTGGGCAAAATTTAGATATAAACACTTAAATGCATCAGAAAATGACACAAAAGTAGTGAAATGATGATGAATGATTTTACTTGACAAGTTCTCTGAAAATAAACGACCTCTTGACTAGAATGAAGCCGTCTCAGAACAACTAAGTCGATAATTAATCTGAAAACAAGCGGCCTCATTTTGATCTGAGCTGCTTCACTTTATTACAAGAAAAAAGTGCATCGATACGGCCACTTTAAAGGGCTCACTTTAAAGGGCTATTTTCTTTAGTTATAATGTCGTTTCCGGAACAGAAAACTACGGAAGCCGGGGGGGGCTCACAACAAACACAAACGCCACAACACAACAACAAAAAAGCCACGACACAAAAAAAAGCCACAACGCACCAAAAATAAGTTATAAAAATAAGCTACAACGCACCAAAAAAAGCCACAACGCACTTAAAAAAACCTAAAACACACACAAAAAGCTACAACGCACCAAAAAAATCCCACAACGCACCAAAAAAAGCCACAACGCACCAAAAAAAGCCACAACGCACCAAAAAAAGCCACAACGCACCAAAAAAAGCCACAACGCACCAAAAATAAGCTACAACGCACCAAAAATAAGCTACAACGCACCAAAAAAAGCCACAACGCACTTAAAAAAGCTAAAACACACACAAAAAGCTACAACGCACCAAAAAAAGCCACAACGCACCAAAAAAAGCCACAACGCACCAAAAAAAGCCACAACGCACCAAAAAAAGCCACAACGCACCAAAAAAAGCCACAACGCACCAAAAATAAGTTACAACGCACCAAAAAAAGCCACAACGCACCAAAAAAAAGCCACAACGCACCAAAAAAAGCCACAACGCACCAAAAAAGCCACAACGCACCAAAAAAAGCCACAACACACCAAAAAAGCCACAACGCACCAAAAAAGCCACAACGCACCAAAAATAAGCTACAATGCACCAAAAAAAGCCACAACACACCAAAAAAGCCACAACGCACCAAAAAAAGCTAAAACACACACAAAAAGCCACAACACACCAAAAAAAGCCACAACACACCAAAAATAAGCTACAGCGCACCAAAAAAACCCACAACGGAAGTGACTTTAGAACTCTATTTTCCGATCAAGCGGGAAGTGAATAGGAAAAGTTAAAGAAGAATATGAAAAAGTAAAGGAACGGAGAAGTGAACGAAGTTGGAAACGTGAGTAAAAGTCATGTATTGTTTTGTGCCCAGGATCGATGTCGCTGTCTGACCGTCGTAAATCACTTCCCGCTTGATCCTCATCACTCGGTCCGTCGGAAAATCGAGTCCCACGGCCACTTCCGTTGTGGCTTTTTGTTGTGTTGCGGCGTTTGCAAAAAACCCAAGGCTCTCACTGGTTAAAAGAAAATGCCTTTATTAATTTACAGCATGTCATAACGGACAGTTTACAACGTCCCGACGCGTTTCAGGACATTTTTTTATTTGAACCAGTTTTTTTATTTGAACCAGTGTGTGTCTTTGGGTTTTGGCCATTTTTAAATCGACTTGAGCACCGCTGCGTTCGATCTACTGTGAATAACCACAAGGTCCAGGCAACGCTCCTTTTGAAACTTTTTTTTGTTTGTTTTTTTATACAGAAAACTCTCTGTTGCACTTTGTGACGTCATGTCGTAATACAGGAAGTGCTCCACTGCATTTATTAAACTCCCACAACTCCAGGTCTGTTTCTGAGGAGGTAACGACATTATAACTCGACTTAAAGCTCAGAAGAGTCAGTTTAGTATTCAGCTCTGGAAGACCACTGTAAAATGATCCGTTTCTCTGATATTACTACTCATAGGTTTGTGTTTGAGTAAAATGAACATTTTTGTCTCATTCTGTAAACTACTGACAACATTTCTCCCAAATTCCAAATAAAAATCATGTCATTTAGAGTGTTTATTTGCAAATTAAAATAACAAAAAAAGATTAAATGTTTTCAGCGCTCAAATAATGTGAAGAAAACAAGATCATATTCATTTTAAAACAGCACAATACTAATGTTTGAGCTTCAGAAGAGTTCAGGAATCAATATTTGGTGGAATAATAATAATAATAATGATGAGCACAGCAGTGGTTTTTCTGCTTTTCCTCCTTTAATCAGGTTTGGTTCCTCATCAGAGAAGCAGAATGAGGTGTGTTTGTGTTGGGATTCGACAGACGCAGGAATAAAACGGCCGTCACACACGTAGAGACGCTGATTTCCGACCAAAAAAAATGCACTGGTCTCTTATTTGTTTCCAGGGCTGTAACGTAGGAGCTTTAAAGACGTCGTATTTAGCCTGATTGTAAAGTCCTGTCCGTCAGTCCTCGCTCTGGGCCCGGAGTGTTGTGGGGCCCCGCTCTTGACGCGCATGAGGTCACTGTTAACATTCCTCTGATAACGTAAACCCGGTGGAGGGGCCCTGAACGCGGCGCGGCGCGTTCGCTGACATCACAGAGACGGGGCCCCGGTGCCCTGTTTACACCACAGATAACGGAGCTGACGGAGCCACCGCACAGGACGCGCTGGAGTAACACGTCCAACACCGGCGCGTCCTGTTATTTTGAGATTAAAAAGAGGCGATAACAGACCTGGAGTTGCGTTTTGTTTCGTTTGCACACGTTTAACACACAAACGCTGCAGATTTAGGCTCAGTTTTTAAACTATACTAGAATCATATGGAAAATTTCAGCCCTGGAATTGCCGATTTTGACTGAACTAAAGGTATAAGGAGCTTGGAAACTACCGCTTCATGACATCACAAGGTGGAACTGAGCATTTTTGAGCTTTGGAGACGTAGACAAACGGGTGAATAAAACAAAACACACAAACCCAGGAATGTTTTTAAGGAAGAAACAACATTATAACACGACACAACAGTGAATTTTGCGTAATATCGGACTTTTAAAGAGCAGGGGTGTGCAAAAATATTGAAATATCGATATATCGTATCGTTTAATTTGATGATACAGTATCGATATCGTAGGCTGCTGTATCGATATATCACCAGTAGAGTATTTTTTTGGTGTATTTTACTAAATTATTTTGTTACAGCGCTACAGTTTAGTGAAAAGAAACTCGTTTATGCGACACATTTGACATTTTCGCTGTTTTGATGATTAAAATGAGTGTTTTTCATATGAACTTTGCACAAAAAGTGGTTTAACAAAGACGTTTAATGATGATTTAGCCTTTATTTTTTATTAAATTGTATTGAATCGATTTAAAATATACCGTATTGAATTAAAAATGCACTGTATCGAGGTATGTATCGTATCGGCAACTTCTTAATGATCCCCAGACCTATTAAAGAGGTGTTTTATGCTAAATTTTACCATGTTATAGCCTACAGTTTTATATGCGATTCAAGCATGTTTCAGTAATTTAGCGATCTCTAATTTCACGATTTGTCAAAAGCATAAACTGAATTCAACTTTTCTGTCAAAATCCTCACACTTTATACAGTGTTTCAATCTTAAAACTTTTATTCTCAAAATTGCGTCATTTTATTTTATTGTTTTGTATTTTATTTTGTGACTTGATTTTATTTGTTATTTTTCCATTTGCTAATTTTATGTTTTTATTGACTTGCTTATTTATTTAATTCATGCTTTATTGTATTTAATGTGTTAAGTTATATTGTGCGTACTCTGTGGAGACTTTGTGTTGGTAAAACGCGCCGTAGAAATAAAGGCTGGACTGGACTTCACCTGGAGCACTTGACCCCACCCCCTGACCTCACCTGGAGCCCTCACCTGTGGACCATAAACCCGTATTACTGTCCCATACGTCTCCATTCAGAAGACCTCCTCTGACCTCCTCTGACCTCCTCTGACCTCCTCTGACCTCCTGATGTGACCTCCTGATGTGACCTCCTGATGTACTGTACTTTCCCTGAGAGCCGAGGTCTTTACCGCAGGTCAACAGTCTCCAGGTCGGAGAATTTCAGGATTTCAGGAGGTATTTATTGTTTGTTTATTCATGTCACTGTAGCCTGGTTACAGTGACCCTGCAGTGACCCTGCTGCAGGGTCTGAAAAGTCTGAAAATGGTCTTAAATTCCATGTTAAAGTTGAACTCCGGCACGTTTGAAGCTAAAGTCTGTTTCTAGAGGAGGTTGAATTCTGTCAGAAGCCAAAAAACGGCACAGATCAGTGTTTCCTCGGTGCAGATCTCACTGTGGCAGTGAGTCTGTCAAGGCAACAAACTAGTGTAGTGATGGGGGCAAGTTCTGAACTTCCACGTAAAACACCAATTTGCTTCACACTGAAGAAGCTTAACACCACTTTAACCCATCTTACAACAGCCACGAGTCTAACAAACAAAACGCTCTGCCTGGTTCACTCATTAGTGTCTGGAAACGTTAGAAAACAACTTTATAAGCACCTCACACTTCCCTCTGCTGATTTCCCACTGCACAGGCCAAAGCCCAAAAGACTCGATCACTGATGTCGTTTCTAATCCCATTTATTGACGAGTGAATTATATTTTTTGAAAAACACTAAAAAATACATTCCCGAATCATTTTCTTTCAACAACTTTCAGTTTCTCGTCTTCTTCACTGTCAGTAGTCGATTCTCACTTGTTGCTTCTGACACTCGAGCCTCTCGCCGCCGCTGGAGTCGGCGATCGAATCTTTTGGGCTTTGGCCTGTGCAGTGGGAAATCAACAGAGGGAAGTTCAGAACTTGCCCCCATCACTACACTAGTTTGTTGCCTTGACAGACTCACTGCCACAGTGAGATCTCCACCGAGGAAACACTGATCTGTGCCGTTTTTTGGCTTCTGACAGAATTCCACCACTTCTAGCAACGGACTTTAGCTTCAAACGTGCCGTACTAGTAATCGTAGACAGTAGTAGTAGTGGTAGTAGTAGTAGTGGTGGTAGTGGTAGTAGTAGTAGTAGTAGTAGTAGTAGTAGAAGTACAGTTGCTCGTGTCCATGAAGTATGAGTGATGATTCTGAGTCAGGTGGAGACACCTGAGGTTCACAGTGTAAATCTCATTTATCACTGACGCCTCCAAACAAAAAGTCCAGGAAACGCTCCACCGGCAGGAACGCTGCTCTGTGTACGGAAAACTGAAGAGGGCTGGGAAAACAGAGGGATGGAAAAAGAGTAAGTAGAGAGAGGTAAATGGAAAGAGAGTAAAGGGGAAGAGGGAGAGAGGCATGATAGGTAAGAAATAAACAGAGAGAAAACAGCAGCAGAAAGAGGGAGAGAGATAGCGAGAAAGAAGATGGAAAGGTAGAGAGGGGGATGAAAGATAAGAAATAAACAGAGGGACAGAGATGAGTGTGAGAAGAGGAGGAGCTGGAGGAAGAAGAGGAGGAGGAAGAAGAGGAGGAAGAAGAGGAAGAAGAGGAGGAAGAAGAGGAAGAAGAGGAAGAAGAAGAGGAGGAAGAAGAGGAGGAAGAAGAGGAGGAAGAGGACGAAGAAGAGGAGGAGGGGGGAGGAAGAAGAGGAGGGGGAGGAGGAAGAAGAGGAGGAGGAGGAGGAGGAGGAGGAAGAGGAGGAGGAGAAGGAGGAAGAGGAGGAGGAGGAGGAAGAGGAGGAGGAGAAGGAGGAAGAGGAGGAGGAGAAGGAAGAGGAGGAGGAGGAGGAAGGGGAGGAGGAGAAGGAGGAAGAGGAGGAGGAGGAGAAGGAGGAGGAGGAAGAGGAGGAGAGAAGGAAGAGGAGCAGGAAGAAGAGGAGGAGGAGGAAGAGGAGGAGGAGGAGGAAGAAGAGGAGGAGGAGGAGGTGTGTGGACAGGTTCGGCGCAGAATCGTTCAGGATGTAGAAGTGATGATGGAGCCTGGGGAGGAGCTGCTCCGCTCTCGCACTGTGGACGTTACTGTTGCCATAGAACTTATAATCACGCCCCAAACCGCATCAGAGGCGTATACGTCTCTACTATCAGAAGGTACGGCGGTTACCACGGCGATGCAACGCACACACCAGCACCCACGGGCCCAAAACGGTGTGCGATAAGTCAGAAAACGCGAGAAAAAAAAGCACAGGAAATGGAATCAAACGGCGCATTTTCAGGAGTCTGGGATCGTTCGGGAGTTTGATTTTCAACAACAGAAAAAGAGAGTGAATAACTGAAAAACTGTTGGCAAATGCTAATGCTAGCTAGCTCGTGACTGTAATTTTTAATCCAATGAATTTTATTTCACATTTTATAAACGTGACAAATAATAATAATAATAATAATAATAATAATAATAATAATAATAATAATAGAGTAATAGAGATAAAAGTCAAATCAGATATTAACTATAATTTGCTCTTTCTGCTCAGATTGTGTTAAAACAAAGCCACCAGGTTAGAGGGAGATATTTAAACTTATGACTTTGGGATATTAAAACTTATGATCCACAAATATTGAACTTTAATCATCGGCTCCATAAACTATCCATATGAATCTCAAGTCTTAAAGGTTCTATATTACGGATAATTGACTCTTGGGAGCTTTAAGCTGTGTTATCGTGTTGTTAAATTGTCAAAAACAAACCTGGAGTTGTGTTTTGTTTCATTCATGTTTGAGTAATAAAACTAACCTTGCATCGCAGGAGGAGGAGGGACTATTTTCTCATATATCAGTCCGCCGCTACACACTGAAAATAAGAAAAACAATTTTTTTTGCACTTAAAGTAAGAAATAAAATCAAATATTGCTTGAATTAAGAAAAAAAAAAAACACTTGCCAAGCTGAATTTACTCAAACAAAGTAAAATGCTCGTAATTTAAGTCATTTAACTTACTTAGACATTGTTTTTTCCAGTGTGTTTGAGATGAGTAAAAACTTTATACCAGGGATCTGGAAATAGTTTAATACGGGCCCTTTAAGGACCTTTCAACTAGAAACAATCAAGTCTTTTGTGTTGAATAATGACGCCTCTTTCTGAAGCTACTGCGAAAAGATTTTACACTTTTACTTACAGAGGAAACGCTGAACTTTGCGCCGGTTTTTGTTTCACGTAAATAGAGCCAGTGTTGCCCGGGAATTACAGAGACAGGTCTAGAATTCCTGATCTCTACTGAACTGAAGGTAAAAAGGAGCTGTCCACTTGAAAACTATAGCGCTTCATGACATCACAAGGTGGAACTGAGCATTAAGAGCTTTGGAGTTGGTGACAGACAAATAATAAAGAGTTGCTCAAACATGTGAATGAAAAAACAATGTTCTGAAGTCACTTGAACGCAACAGAGTCCGACCGAGTGGCAGAACTTTGGCCACTGCAAACACCAAAATAGTTTCTGTGCTTTTTCCCCTTTGTTTCTGCTCCTTTTGTTTCTCTGCGGTTTCGGCGACGGTGCAAAGTTGCGGCGGGTTAAACAACAGTAAACAGGAGCGTGTGCCCAAGCGAAACGAGGCTAAATGTTTATCACGCTGTAACTTTAGAGACGTGGACGGGCCAGAATAAACACGCTGTGGACGGGTGACGTGTGGCCGGGCGTCGTGGGGGGTGATGGCGCGACGGGACTTTACACCAACTGGAGGTTCTCGGGTTTATATTCAAGCTCATGTGGCGCATGTCTCCAGATTAGACTCGCCCGGCGATTTCGGTGACTCCCCGTCCAATAAACATGCGCATTAATGATCACTTTGACCGTCAGAGCGGAGCCGGAGCGAACGATTACAAAGCTGTTTTTACGACGACTGAAGGATTTTGAGCTGAGAAAAGGAAAAAATGATCTAAAAGTAGGTAAAAATCGCCACAAAATCTGATGTTTTTGAAAGCTGTAGGTGCGCTGACAGACGAACACGAGCAGTTTGTGATCACGTTGCGCTCTACGCGAAAAATCCTACGGGTCTACGGGAAAAATCCGTTGTCCTTTTGTCGCTGAAGAAAGAGTGAGTGGCCACGACGCCAACTCAAGACAACTACAAGCAGCAATAACCCGTCCAGATATTGTAATAGATCCATGGGTGTTCTACATGTATCTAATGAAAAATGAAACAAAACGCGACGTCAGGTAAACGTCACTTCCGGTTAATGCTTTTCTGTGGTAAATGTGTGTGTAAATGTCTGTCGTATTCTCCACCACCGAAGGCTACTCAGATCTGTCAATCATTTCCTGAAAGAACCAATGACTGAAGAGCTTTTGCCGTGGAACTGTCCCTCGGCCATGCGCAATACGCCGCCAACTGGATGCACTCGTTTTGGTCCCCGAGCTGTGGCGTGCAGCCCCGAAGGCGAAGCCTGGATACACTGTTTTGTAGCTTAGAGTGTGGAGAAAATGCTAACAGGAGCTAAGCGTTTAGCTATGCTAAAGATCAAGAGCGAGAGTAGTAGAGAGATGCATCGCTCATCCATTCAGACAAACTCGGACTTTCTGGATTATTTCTCCACATGGAATTATTTTGTGAAAAAAAACAACTGGATATTCTTTTTCTGTGGACTGTTACGGACTAATTGAGCACAGCTATTCCTGGACTGGACCCGTTTCGGTCCGACAGAACCGGCTCAAAGGTAAGAAATACGCAAATATGTTTTGAATATTTTTGGAAATTATAAGTTATGGCTCTTTGGGCTGTGTGGCATAAAATGAATGATATGGTTGTTTTACTGAGGAATTAAGCTTTCAAACGATGTCATGTCAATAGTGGAAAAATAAGTATGAATAAGTGAATATCTGGCTTGACTTTTTAATGTTGTGTAATCGCCCGCCGGCAGGCGGGTGGGTGGGTGGAAAGTGGTTTTAAAGCTCGTTTAGGTCTTGCACCAAGTTACATTTCAGAACTTTTAACCCCGTACGAGCCTTAGATCCTCGGGCAGGTCCCTGTGGATGCTCCAAAGTCCAGACTCCGGACTAAAGGTGATGGAGCCTTTTCAGTCCGGGGCCTCAACTCTGGAACGACCTGCCTGAGGAGATAAGGCTGCACCAACTTTTAAATCACTTCTTAAAACCCTTTTTTATTGGTTGGCCTTCCTTTAACTGGTTTTAGTTCTTTTTATTCCCTACTTCTTTTATTCTATCTCTTTTATTTATTGATTGATTATAATTAATCTGATTTGTTGCATCATTGACAAAACACATAAAAATGTGTTTTTATGTGTTTTGTATTGTTTTGTATTGCTCATTGCTGCTTGTACAGCACTTTGTAAACCTTGTGTTTAAAAGTGCTTTCTGAATAAAGATATATAATTATTATTATATTATTATGGATAACGTAAGTGGCGGCACGGTGGCTGAGTGGCAACACTCAGGCCTCACAGCAAGAAGGTTGCGGGCCTTTCTGTGTGGAGTTTGCATGTTCTCACCGTGTCTGGATGGGTTTCCTCCGGGTACTCCGGTTTCACCCTCCTGTGGGCTCCACCTGCAGAGGGGTTCATGGGGGGTCAGGTGCTGTGAGGATTGGGCAGCAAACTGCCCCCGTGACCCAGCTTCAAATAAGAAATTGATGCCAGAGATGTTCACAGATAACACGTCTGTGAATAAGTTACTTAAGATTTTAAAATACTGGACAAGATCCATTCTCAGTTCACTACTGCACTATTTTAGACAAGCACAACATGCTTCATTTTAATCATTTTGTTCATTTTAAATATGGATGTTTTGTATATAAAGTTTTACGTGAACTTGCCCCCTCCTTTTACAGGATTTTGAGGAACTGTGACTCAGACAAAGTGTCCCAGTCAGAGGCCCTAAGATCTGGAACCGTCTCCGACTCTGGAAACTTTCAGATCACACTTGAAATAATTGAAACTGTGGCTAAAGGAAAACCAGACCTGTGGACACGTTTACTGCAGAACTGTCGCTATTGTCACTTGTTTTTGTTTTTTGTGTTAAATCTGTGGTGTCGCCTGCCGAGGGACACCACATCTGTTCATTAATCTGCACTGTGCCTATTAAATAAATAAATGTTTTCTTCATGACCATAACGGGAGTTTTTCTCTGTAGTTTCACTGATGCTCGTCGTTGTTTCCTTTAAGCTTTCGTCTTTCTTCCCTTGATCGTTGTGGATAAATTCTTCATTCTTCATGTTTCTCCTTTGTGGACTTTGTTGGTTGAAGATTTGGTGAAGGGGCAGATTTCTGAAGCTGGAGGAGAATACGCCACATTTACAGACACATTTAGCACAGAAAATCATTAACTTCCGGCCGAACTGTACAATTTATTCATGTTAAATTCTGCCAAAATCTCATCTCGTCTCGTTCTTGTGGACCCAATCTCGTGGCTCGTCTTGCCTCGTGGAAAATTTTCTGTCAAAAAAGGCTTAAGATCGTCCGAAAATTCAAGAAAAACCACAAAACTGATTTAAACACCACATTTTCAGGAGGCGGTGGAAGAGACAATTGATATTTGACATTGACTTTGATATTATAAAGTGTCGGGAAACGTCTAAATATGTCGGAATAACTGCAAATGGTCGATACCACGTTGTGATTTCAAGAACGCCCTCATTCCCCCGTCAAAGTCTTTAAAAAAAAAGTGGGTAAAACCACAGCAAAGCTCTTAGGCCGGTCCTGGCTGAACAGATGTGAAGTCCTGCAGCGTCACACACGATTTTCTAATCCAAACTCCAGAGTCTCGGAGGAGCGCTCACATTTTTCCTCCAGCTCGTCTTATTTAGTCTGACTCCAGAGAGCGCCGCGCCGGAGCGAACCCACGCCACCGCCCGGAGACAAACGATTTACAACGGCCTCACTTTTGAGAAACCGTCACGTACTCGCTGACTTTCTCGCCGCGTAATATTATTCCAAACGTCTGAAAACGACTCCGGTTCGGAAGATCGACCTTATGTTGAGGCGTCCCGGCCGTAGCGGCTTAATTTATATCGCGTTTTTATTCCTCTTTTGGGAGCTCAAAGACACCGTCCGCCCGTAATTTAAGGCAGACAGAGCGTGAAGTGTCTTGCCCAAAGACAAAACAACAGTAAGAACCCATTCGTAAGGAAAATGAATGATATATATTTAAAAAAAGGAGGGCTGTGGTTGACTAAAGAAGCAGATCGATTACTTAAAAAGGGGCTATTGCAAAAAAAAACAATTGTGTATTTGTGAGAATCTGACCTAAACTGCACTCACAAGACGACACCTGCAGGGGGAGTTCATGCAAAAACTGCTATTTATGCAGAAAAAACGTACTAGGAAACGGTGTATTTATATAAAGACAGAAAGACAGATTAAACTTGTGAATCTTGGGTTTAATTTGACTTATAAATACCAAAAAAATGCCAAATCTTCAGCTCATCCACGTCTCGTTTCTGCTGTTGTCCCACAGAAATCCTAATAATCTAAATAAAACGAATAATAAGAAAATATAATAACAAAATTTTGGTTGACTAAGGCTCCGTCGATGATACTAAAGGCCGGGAGTTGAACCCAGAACCTTCTTGTTGTGAGGTTGAAGTGCGAAGTTCTGCTAGTGCGTCACCCTCCTTACGCAGTGGTCAGTACAGGGGTCAATACTAGGGCCCGACCAATATCGTTTGGCTGATATTATTAGAATTTTATTTTATTTTATAATCCCTGTCTTTATAGAGTTTGTCTATTTTTAAGTAATTCTGTGCTTCTATTGCTGCTACTGTTTCTTACTGTTCTCTTAACTGTGCGTTGCAACACTGAAATTTCCCCACTGTGGGACAAATAAAGGATATCTTATCTTATCTTATCTTATATACCTCTTTATAAAGCTCAGACTCTCTATACATTATGTCCATTTAATCCAATTTACAGACAGATAAATGTCCTGATATGTGGCGCCGCATCAGGTTTTATCCGCGGAGTCGTTCGTCTGTGTCCGTACGGCCCCTGAACGCACCCCCAGAGTCACGTCACTCACGTTCACAGATCCACGTGCACTGAGATTAGATTCTTTTTGAGACCACGTTTACACTGAAACGAATCACCACATCACCGTATCGGAAACGATTTGCGCCGCGCGTCGTGTCTGGATCGCCTGAAACGCCCGTCACAGGACTAGGCTGGCGTCACGTCGTCGCTGCGCCACGACACCACGCGGGCGGTAAAAACGTGGGAGCGGAGCACCGTGTCCGAAGGTGCAGCAGCCGATTTCGAGCCGAGGAAGAAGATGGAAAGTGCGAGAGCCGTCTTTTCACGGGCCGACGGCGAGGTTCGGTTTGTCGCTACGCTGTTTCCCGTTTGTCTCGGGTTTTCTGCAACAGCGTCACAAACCCAGCGAATCAGGAAGGCTCAGCTCACAGTGACGTGGCCCAATAAGGACGGCAGCTCGAGCAGCTCGAGCAGCTACGGCAGCGTATCAGCGTTTTCAGGCGTCCACACGGCGCCGGATCAGATCTGTGCTGAGATGAATGCGCCGGAGCAGGCGGCACCAGTTGTCTATTTATTTATATTGTGCTGTATTATGTGCATGGATGTGTGGTATGAGGAGGCCTCTTTTCGTCTGTACTGCAAACCTAATTTACCTACGGGTGCGAATAAAGAAACCTGAACCTGAACCTGAACCTGAACCTGAACCTGAACCGGATCGTTCTGTTTCCGGAGCCGTTTGCCATCGGATTAGCGTGAACGAAAACCGCATCTGCGACGAAAATAACTCGATAATACGAACTAGTGTGGACGGGGCCTTAGTCCGGATTAAAAGGACAGTTCTTAGTGCTGACTCATGATCTGAGAGGAGCCGGTGTGAGGCCGAGTGTTGGAAATGTGTCGGTTTTGAAGCTAAATCTATCGGCTTTTACATCCGCAGCTCCAACTCTCACTTTATTGGCATTTTTTGATTTATTTTTGCTTGAGCAGGAACATCACAAACATAAGGATTTGCACGTGTTTTCTGGTGCTCAACGGGGGGAGGCTGAAACGTCTCGTGTCCGGCTACACTTCCATCCACACTTTTCTTTCTCTTTCTCCCCCTCGGCGTCTGTCCTCGTGCGGGGCTCAGACGGAGTTTGGGTCTTGATCAGGTTTTATTTGTCGCTTCGGGCTCTTTAAACGAGTCTGAGGAGGAGGAGGAGGAGCTGATGATGAACACAGACGTCCAACGACTCCTGACAGAACGAGGAGGACAGAGGCTGGAGGGATGGAGAGAGAGAGGAGGGACGGAGGAGAGGAGAGGAGGGAGGAGAGAGAGCAGGAGAGAGAATGAGTAATGGAAGAGTAAGTGAGGAGAAGGAGAGAGAGAGATTATGAAGAGAGAGAAAAGAAGGTAGGGAGAGTGAGGGACAACAGAGAGAAGGGGAGGAGAGAAAGAGGGAGAGAGAGAGAGGGATAACAGAGAGAAGGGGAGGAGAGAAAGAGGGAGAGAGAGAGGGATAACAGAGAGAAGGGAAGGAGAAAAACAGGGAGAGAGAGAGGGATAACAGAGAGAAGGGGAGGAGAGAAAGAGGGAGAGAGAGAGGGATAACAGAGAGAAGGGAAGGAGAAAAACAGGGAGAGAGAGAGGGATAACAGAGAGAAGGGAAGGAGAAAAAGAGGGAGAGAGAGGGATAACAGAGAGAAGGGGGGAGAGAAAGAGGGAGAGAAAGAGGGATAACAGAGAGAAGGGAAGGAGAAAAATGGAGAGAGAGAGGGATAACAGAGAGAAGGGAAGGAGAAAAAGAGGGAGAGAGAGAGGGATAACAGAGAGAAGGGGGGAGAGAAAGAGGGAGAGAGAGGGATAACAGAGAGAAGGGGGGAGAGAAAGAGGGAGAGAGAGGGATAACAGAGAGAAGGGGGAGAGAGAAAGAAAGAGGGAGAGAGAGACATGAGTGAGAAGAAGAGAGAGAAAGAAAGAAAGAAAGAAAGAAAGAGGAAGAGGGAAAACAGAATGGGAAGCGAGAGAGAGAGAGAGAAAAAAGGAAGAAAGAGGGAGGGAGAGAGTGATAACAGAGAGAAGGGGGAGGGTGAGAAAGAAAGAAAGAAAGAAAGAAAGGGAGAGAGAGGGACTGTAGTGAGAAGAGGAAGAGAGAGAAAGAACAAAATAAAGAAAGGAGGGAGAGAGACAACATAGAGAAGAGAGAGAAAGAAAAAAGCAGGAAGGTGAGAGAGACAACATAGAGAAGGGAAAGAGAGAGAAAGAAAGAAAGGCAGAGGGAGAGAATGATAACAAAGAGAAGGGGGAGAGAAAGAGGGAGAGAGAGAATGATAACAGATAGAAGGGGAGAGAGAAAGGAAAGAAAGGGGGAGAGAGAGAGATGAGGGGCAGTGAGTGTAGAGGACAGAGAGAAGTGATGAAGAGAGAGAAAGAGGGATGGGGAGAGAGAGAGAGATGGGAGAGTGAGTGGGGAGAAGGAGAAAGATAGATGATGAAGAGAGAGAAAAGAGAAGGGAGGGAGAACAGAGAGACAGAAGAGAAAGAGGGGAGGAGGAAGAAAGTAAAGAGAGGAGGAAACAGGGAACAGGGAGAAAGGCTAAAATATGAGTGACAGAAAGAGTCAGAGTGAAAGAGTGAAGAAAGGGGGAGACGGGGAAAGAGAAAAAGAAAGAGGGAAGAAAGGGAGAGAAAGAAAGACGCGGCAGAGAGAGAGAGAAAAGCACGCCTCATTTTTCTTAACACAGACTTGATTTTTTTTTTACCGAGAGTTCACGTGGGGGCACTGGTTTCTCTCACTCTTTCTCTTTTTTTCTCCCTCTTCTACCCACGTCTCCCCCCTCCTCTCTCTCTCTCTCTTTCTCCACACTGATTCGATTCTTTTCCTCCGAGTTCAGGTGGAGGTGTCGTGTTCTCTCTCCTCCCTCACTCTCTCTCTCTCTCTCTGTTCTCCATCTCTCTCTCTGTTCCTCTCTTCCTCTTTCTTCACGCTCAGCTTTGACTCTTTGCCCAGAGTTCACTGGGGAGCTGTAACTCTCTCTCTCTTTCTCTCTCACCTTCATTTCTCTCTCCCTTTCCTCTCCTCTCTTTACTCTACCCCTGTTCTCTCTTTCTTTCTCCCTCCCTCTCCTCCTCTCTCCTCCTCTCTCCTTCCTTCTCTCTCTCGCTCTCTCTTTCTCCTTCCTTCTTTTCCTCACTCAGCGTTGACTCTTTGCACAGAGTTCTTTTGGGGGAGCTGTAACTCTCTCTCTCCTTCCCTCCTTCCATCCATCCCTCCCTCTCTCTCTCTGTGGCTCTCCTTCCCTCCATTCCTCCCTTCTTCTTTTCCCTCCCTCAACATTGACTCTTTACCCGGAGTTCATTTCGGGAGCTGTAACTCTGTCTCCTTCCCTTCCTTTGTCCCTCTTTCTCTCTCCCCCCTCCCTTCTCCTCTTTCTCTTTCTCCCCTCTTCTCCTTCCCTCCCTCTCTTCTCTATCCCTCCTTCACGCTTCTCCTCCCTCTGCGTTCACTCTTTACCCAGAGTTCATTTGGGGAACTGTAACTCTCTCTTTCCCTTCCTCCTTCTCTTTCTCTTTCTCTCTGTCCCTCTCTACCTCCCTCTCCTTCTCTTCTTCCCTCTCTCCTCCCTCTCTCCCTCCTTCTTCTCCTCCCTCAGCGTTCACTCTTTACCCAGAGTTCATTTGGGGAGCTGTGAGTCTTGTGTGTTTTGGCTCAGACTCGTTCACTCGTTCTCTGCCTGTGAAGAAACCAAACCGCCCCCTCCTCTTTTTCTACCCCTCTCCATCCCCCCATCTCTCTCTCTCTCTTTTCCCTCTCACCTCCTCCACCCACTCTCTCCTTTCCTCTCTCTTTCGCTCCTCCGCTCTCTCTTACCTTTCTTCTTCTACTTCCTTTCTCTCTTTCTCTCTACACTCTTCTCTCTCTTTCTCTCCGTGGCCCCCGGCAGCTGGAACTTATTACCTCCCCTCCCCCTCTCTTCTCTCTCTCTCTCTTTTTCTCTCTCTCTCCTCCGCTCTGGGGATCAGTGCAGATATCAGTTCTCCCTCTCTCCTTTTCTCTCTCCCTCTATCTCTCCCTCCTCCTCTTTTTCTCTCTCCTCTCAGTGCAGATATTCAGATATACAGTCGTCCTTTCTCTCTCCCTCTCGCTCTTCTTCTCTCCCTCTTCTCTCTCATTCGCGTCCTCCCTCTACCCCCCCTCTCTCCCCCTTTTTCTTTTTCCATCCCTCCTTTTTCTCTCGCCCTATTGAATCAGTTTAAAATATATCGCACAGAATCAAAATCGAATCAAAATCTCATTGTATCGAGATACTTATGGCCTATGTATTGGGGACGTCCCGATCCGATATTCAGTATCGGTATCGGCTCCTGATCCAGCTCTTTTATGAGTATCGGACAGTATCGGATACAGTCACGTGATCAGACTGATCCAGGTTCACGTGTTTTTGCAGCATCGACGCACTTTACAGCTGCTGTAAATAAAACGTTTCCATGTCGCTGTGTGGGACTTTTCACTACAACAAAACCAGAGTGAAAAAGCGACGCAAACGCTGCAAACGAAACGTGACCAGACGTCACTTTACCCACTGCAGATGTATTTATTACTGTAAGATACTGTAGCCACTCTACAGATATAACGTTATTTATTGGGCTGAAACGATTCATCGAGTTAATCAATTAAATCGATTTTTTTTGCCTCGATGCTTTTTATTTTCATACGTTCGGCGATGGCCGGAACCTTTTGTGGTAGAGGTAAAGTTTCCGCACGACCACTGCACTTCACTGTACACACAACAGCGCGGCGCTCATGGATGTGTAATAAGAGCGTTCACTGCATCTCCTCCCGTACGCCGCACACTCCTCATCTCCGGTACGCCGCGCACTCCTCATCTCCGGTACACCGTGCACTCCTCATCTCCGGTACGCCGCACACTCCTCATCTCCCGTACGCCGCGCACTCCTCATCTCCGGTACACCGTGCACTCCACACGTGGATCGTGTCTTGTCGCGTACACTCCGTGGACCGCGCTTCCTCCTGTGCCTCTAAACCAGAACTAACACCAGGACTAAAACCAGGTCTAAACCAGGTCTAAACCAGGTCTAAACCAGGTCTAAACCAGATCTAAACCAGGTCTAAACCAGGTCTAAAACCAGGTCTAAACCAGGTCTAAACCAGATCTAAACCAGGTCTAAACCAGGTCTAAACCAGGTCTAAACCAGATCTAAACCAGGTCTAAACCAGGTCTAAACCAGGTCTAAACCAGGTCTAAACCAGGTCTAAAGCAGATCTAAACCAGGTCTAAAGCAGATCTAAACCAGGTCTAAAGCAGGTCTAAACCAGATCTAAACAAGGTCCCAACCGGGTCTAAACCACATCTAAAGCAGATCTAAACCAGGTCTAAAGCAGATCTAAACCAGGTCTAAAGCAGATCTAAACCAGGTCTAAAGCAGGTCTAAACCACGTCTAAAGCAGATCTAAACCAGGTCTAAAGCAGATCTAAACCAGATCTAAACCAGGTCTAAACCAGGTCTAAACCAGGTCTAAACCAGATCTAAACCAGGTCTAAACCAGATCTAAACCAGGTCTAAACCAGGTCTAAACCAGGTCTAAACCAGATCTAAACCAGGTCTAAACCAGATCTAAACCAGGTCTAAACCAGGTCTAAACCAGGTCTAAACCAGGTCTAAACCAGATCTAAACCAGGTCTAAACCAGGTCTAAACCAGGTCTAAACCAGGTCTAAACCAGGTCTAAACCAGATCTAAACCAGATCTAAACCAGGTCTAAACCAGATCTAAACCAGGTCTAAACCAGGTCTAAACCAGGTCTAAACCAGGTCTAAACCAGATCTAAACCAGGTCTAAACCAGATCTAAACCAGGTCTAAACCAGGTCTAAACCAGATCTAAACCAGGTCTAAACCAGGTCTAAACCAGGTCTAAACCAGGTCTAAACCAGGTCTAAACCAGGTCTAAAGCAGGTGTAAACCAGATCTAAACCAGGTCTAAAGCAGGTGTAAACCAGATCTAAACCAGGTCTAAACCAGATCTAAACCAGATCTAAACCAGGTCTAAACCAGATCTAAACCAGGTCTAAACCAGGTCTAAACCAGGTCTAAACCAGATCTAAACCAGGTCTAAACCAGGTCTAAACCAGGTCTAAACCAGATCTAAACCAGGTCTAAACCAGATCTAAACCAGGTCTAAACCAGGTCTAAACCAGATCTAAACCAGGTCTAAACCAGGTCTAAACCAGGTCTAAACCAGGTCTAAACCAGATCTAAACCAGGTCTAAACCAGATCTAAACCAGGTCTAAACCAGGTCTAAACCAGGTCTAAACCAGGTCTAAACCAGGTCTAAACCAGGTCTAAACCAGGTCTAAACCAGATCTAAACCAGGTCTAAACCAGGTCTAAACCAGGTCTAAACCAGGTCTAAACCAGGTCTAAACCAGATCTAAACCAGGTCTAAAGCAGGTCTAAACCAGGTCTAAAACTAAACAAGAATTTGCAGGAGTTGGTTGCTTCATTCATGTGGTTTTAAAAATTATGACAATATCAAGTAATCCAAAGTAATCAGATTACATTACTCACTTTAAGTAATTTAATTGCTTATGTTACAAACTACATTTTGGGGAATGTAATCTGTAATCTGTAATCTGTAGGGGAACATTTGAAAAGTCACCTTCTCAACACTGATGCTACAACATGTAAACAGAACCGTACATTACATCAAGTGGAAAAGAAACCGCAGGTGAGTCAACCTTAGCCCAGCGATAATCACGTTTTTCATGTCCAAAACACGTGTATCTGTCAGTGCAGGTGGTGTGGACTTAACATGTGCAAAGTAGACACGACAATAACAAACGATTACTCGATTATTCAAACAAAATAATCGACAGAATAATCGATTACTGTAATAATCGATAGCTGCAGCCCTAGTTATTTATACTGTACAAACTGTAGCCGCTGTATTCAGACAGCAATTTATGTATATAGAATTTTATAATCCTTATGTTTGTATGTCTTGTACATGTGAAGGAATTGACAAATAAAGGCTAATACTACTACTACTACTACTACTACTACTACTACTACTACTACTAATACTTTACAGATCTTTATAGAGTTTGTCTATTTTTAAGTAATTCTGTACTTCTGTTGCTGCTACTGTTTTCTTGCTGTTCTCTTCACTGTGCGTTGCAACACTGAAATTTCCCCATTGTGGGACAAATAAAGGATATTTTATCTTATTATTTACCTGGACAGTTCCAGTTTTGAGCCCTGTGTCCCCTGTCCCAGCAGATTTATCCAAAAACCACTGATTTGTCCCAGTTTTATACAAGAAATGTCTCTGTTTTAGGGACCTGCCAACAGTAAAGAGAAGCATAAATTGACATTTGATTAGATAAAATACAGAAAAGCTGAATAAAAATGACCAAAACACTAAGAAAATCGGACTGACTCACATTAGAGCAGAACAATTTTCCTTAATTACTCACTCGTTTCACAGTTTTATTATTACCAACCACCACAAACCAGGGATGTCCCTGTTTTTTATTTTGAAAATCTGGTCACTCTGTGTAAACGAGCAGTTTCTCCTGGATGAACTTTAACACGACCAGTTTGATTCGTCACTTACAGAAGAATCACCCGGACGAGTTTGAGATTTACAAACACAAGACGCAAAGCCACAGCAGAAAACACTGGAGGAGGAGAGGTGAGGTGAAGTAGGAAAGGCTTCCGCCGTCTAATGGACACATTACAGAGACGGAGCTACTGGAGCTATTAAAAAAAAAGTATCGGATCGGTATCGGAAAGAGCACTCCTTTAAAAACATCATATTGGAAGCCAAAAAATCTTGAATGAGACATTTTTACTATGTATCGAGGTATCTGTCATACTGCACAGCAAAAAAGGCCTATCAAAAAATAAGAAAAAAATACTAATTTTGAGGTAAAAATGCCCCATTTTAAGTGAAATTTTCTGCCAGTGAAGTAAGAAATTTTCACTTCCCAAGTTTTCTTAAAACAAGACAAAATACGAATCTTGTTCTAAGCAGAAAACACGAGTTTCAAGTATTTATGGTAAGATTTTTCACCTTATTGGTTTGAGAAGGAAGTTAAAGAGGCTTAACCTGGACTGAGTTAATATAAAAAGTGCTTAGAATAAGTTGTAATATCGAGATAAGATAAATCAGGATGGAATATGTTGAAACAAGTAAAAAAAAATCTCATCTTATTAAGTAAAAAAATCTTAAAATTGATCTTTTAAGATGAATCTGCTTAATTCAAGTCAGTTTAACTATGTGAGAAAATCCTTGTTTGTAGAGTGTGGCCTCCGTATCGAGGTAAGTATCACATCGCCAACTTCTTCCCGGGCCGAGTTTTCTCTTTAGGAAAATTGTGCATATTTAAGGATTTAAGGAGGTTCATCTTTACAGTCACGGCAATAAAAGTGACCCAAGTAAACTCAAGTCATAAAACAATTTCCTGCGATAAATAAAATACGATGAGAATAAGAATCTGACCCTTTACAGTCGGCTTGTTAGACAGTTTTATTAGAGGGTTAGTTTAGGGAGGGCATCCGGGGTAAAAGCTGCTTCAGATTAATTAGCAAACCGCTGCAGATGTGCGACCGAGATAAAAGGGGAAGCCCGAAGTTTTGTTAAAAGAATTCTGAGTGTTTGAGAGAGAAACAGCTCGGTACAAGTGATTTTTTAAAGTATTTACATATTTTTTCTCTTTATTTATTTTGTTGTTAGTGCAAAGAAAGAAAAAAAAATCCTAAAAATAATGGAAAAAAGATGAGAAAATATATTTAAAGGTCCACTATGTTTTGCTTTTTGCCTGAAATGTTCCGCAGTATCGCACTAAACTCGTCTATCCCTATGGAGACGAGAGGGTGACGCCATCAGACCAAGTTACAGGTCAGCGCAGGTCGGATCTGTGGAAAAGCAAGCGCCGCTCGCAGGAAGAATGCAGGTCTTTCGAGGTATTTCTGAGCACTTGTAAATGAATGAACGTAAAGTCGAGCAGTTTAAGGTCACACTGTGGAACATTCCAGGCAGAGCAGTGACGTATCCATAGAAACAAAACAATATTTCAAGACTTTTCATGACTTTTTCATGACCTAAAGTGAATTTTCCATGATTTTACGGCACCTACGTGTGTAAAATTGAGCACTTTTGGGGCGAAATATGAAATGTGAACCCTTCCCACTTTATCGTTTGGTATTAGGGATGTAACAATAACGTAAATATGTCGATATCATATCGTCGAAGGTCTCACAATAATATCGTGGAGCATCACAATATATCGAATCCCAAGTCTCTTTGTTTAAATGAATAGTTCTGATGCAGAAATAGCTAAAATAAACAGAGGGAACTACATAGACCATGATCCTTTGCTCCGTTTCATGAAGAAATAACTGTTCTAAGCACTTTTACATCTTCATTCTTTGGATTAAGTCTTGTGAAGCATTTTTAGAGGAAAAAGGAGCAGATTCACAGTCAAAATATCGCAATAAATCTGGTACAGTGAGATGTTTATGGTGAAAATATCGTACAGAGAGATTTGGATTCCGTTCCGTCCCTAATGACGATAAATGTTGCACCAAATGGTCAAAGCGTTTTCATAAATGTCAGTCTTGTTATTACGGATGCTCAGACGAGACGCATCAGGCGCGAACAAGGCGAATGGTTTACACGTTAACCCTATGTATACATTTCTGCGGAGCGAATGAAGCGAATTGGGCGCCGCGATTCGTGAGTTTTGAGCGTTTCGAGTGGCGCGAATCAGGCGTTTGATGCGTGAATGGTTAAAGAAAAAGGCTGGCAAAAGTTCAATCACAGGCCGTGTTGTGGTGGCGACGCAGGACGGGGGTCGGGTCACTCTTTCCCTCCTCTCGTTCCGGAGCTCCGGGCTCTGTGTGACGCGATTTGTCTTGCGCCATTCGCGTTTGGTTTGAACTCGGCATTACGTAGAATGTCGTAATACCGTGAACCCCCTTCCCACCACATCGTGAGCTTTCCCTCGATGTCGTGAGGTTCAGACTGTGAGGACGTCGTATCGTGAGACTTTGGTATTATCGTTTTTAATCATTCGAAATCCTGTCAGCGCCTTTACTGTCGTCTCTTTTAACCTCTCGAGACGTCGCGGCTTCGCACGAGGACGTTACATTTTTGCCTCTTGGCGCCACGATTTTACATTTTCTGAAAGTTTCATCCGTTCGCCACATCGAGCGACACGGCCTGTGCGTCTTGTGCCGATATCGTAATGTTACACCAATTTCAATTTAAAAAAATGGCGGGAAATCAACAAAAAAAAACCTCTACAGCAGCTCCCGAAAGAGAAAACACAGCACGGTAAAGTTTATATCCAAATTTTATGAATGAAACCAATGGATTTAAGTACAATAACGTCTCTATCTTCAGATTTAACCGGTTTTAGTGATCGCAGCCGACGAGAGCGTCAGGAAATGTCATGTCGCCGTTTGAGGACATGGGGACGTTGTGTTGTGAGGTAAATTCGGGAATATTTAAAGAGTTTAAAGTTGTAAATCGCTGGAGAGGAAACTGCCGCCTGCCTCCATTTTGTACCTTTTTTTTGCACCTCCACTTTTTTTTTGCAACGACTGAAAACCAGAAAAAATGAAAACCGTGGACCACGTTTTCGCTCACTGAACCCCGACCCGCTCACGGCGGACCCGCGGCACGTTTAAAGCTCGAAATAAACAGCAAAAACTCGTTACTGTACTTATTAGGTCCAACTTATCCCAAATAGCAAGAAGAAATCATCCAATCAAACCTTTTTGTGCATCGTCCTGATGAAAAAACGTTCTGAAATAATCAGAACAGCCTCATTAGAACTTACGCTGTAGCTGCGTGAAAGAGACGTTAAAATCCCAAGACTTTTCCAAAACTTTCATTGAATTTACCAAACTTACACGACTTCCCCGGGCCTGGAAAATGACACTTTCGATTTCCATGACTTTTCCAGGATTTCCATGACCCGAAAGTTACACAGTTTCACCTTCATAAATACGACAGAAGCTCAGCCACTTTTTTCACTGATCCGACACGTGCATATCTCGGAATGGTGGCGTTAACCTGCTTGTTGCCATGGCGACCGCGCGTTTTTATAGGGGAAACATCTCCACAGAGACGTTAAAAAAGTGCACAGTGCGGCTTTAAAGTCGTGTGGACGTTGAGTAACTCCTGACTCCTGTGGAAATAAACACGCTCCATGTGTTTGGATGCAGTTTTACGACCAAACCTCCAGCGTAGACCTCCTCTGTTTTCTCCCTCTCTCTCTCTTTCTGCTCCCTCTTTTTTTTTCCCCTTTCGCTCCTCCCTCGCTTTGTGCCCCCTCTCCCTCCTCCTCCTCCTCCTCCTCTTCCCTTCTTTCTCTCCTCTTCCTCTCATTTTTCACTCTTTCTCTGCGTTTTTCTCTTTACTCCAACACTCTGCTCACCTCTTTCTCACTCTTCCTCCTCTTTCTAATCTGTTCTTCTGTCTTCTCCACTTTCTGTTCTCTCTGTCCCCACACCTCTTTCTCTTCTCCTCCCCTTTCTTTCTTTCTTTCTTTCTCTCTCTCTGCTCCCCCTCTCATCCTCTTGTTTGTGATCATTTGTTTTCAAGTATTGGTATTTTAATTTGCTGTTACACACAAGTTGCAGATGGGTTTCACTCCTCCGTCACCCTCCCATCTCTCTTTCTCTCTTTCCCTTCAGCTCACACCTCCCTCTCCTGTCTCCTGCTCTTTTTATGGCTCTGTCTCTTCTTCTCTTTCTCTCTCTGCTCCCTCTCTCCAGCTCTCCCCTCGTCTCCTTCCTCTCCTCCTCCTGTCTCCTCCCTCTCTGCTCCCTTTCTCTACTCTCTCCAACTCCCGCTCTTCTCCCTCTCTCTCCTCCTTCTCTCTGCTCCCTCTTTTCCTGTCTCCCCCTCTCTACCCTCCTCCCTCTTCCTCTTTCTTCTCTCTCCCTCCTCCCTCTCTCCTTACTCTTTTACTGTCCTCTCTTCTCCTCTTTCTCCCCCTCCTTCTATCTTCCCTTTTCCCCTCTCCCACCTTTTCTTTCTCCTCTCCCTCCTCTTACTCTCTCACCCTTTCTTCTGCTTTCTCCTCTCCCTCTTCTCTTTCCCCCCTCCTCTCTCCTCTTCTCCCGCCCTCTCTTTTACTTCCCTCTCTCCTCCTCTCTCTCCCCCTCTCTCCTCTTCTTTCTCATTTCCCTCTCCCTCTTACATCCTCTCTCTCTCTCACCCTTTCTCCTCTCCATCCTCTTCCCTCTCACTTAATCTTTTACTGCCCTGTCGGCTCTTCCTCCTCTTCTTCCTCCTCTCTCTCCTCCTCTTCCCCCTTCCCTCTCTCGTCCTCTTTTACTACTCTTTCTCCTTTCTCGCTCTCCTCTTCTCCTTTCCTCCCTCTCTACCCCTCTTTTACTGCTCTCCCTCCCTCTCTTCCTCTTTTACTGCCCTTTCTCCTCCCCCTCTCTCCTCCTCTCCCCCTCTCTCCTTCTCCCATCCTCTTTTACAGCCCTCTCTCCTCTCCTTTTTTACAGCCCTCTCTCCTCCCTCTCTCCTCTTTCACAGCCCTGTAAAGCTCTCTCTGTCTCTCTCTCTCGTGCTCTGAAGTCTGGCGCTCAGCCCCAGGAGCAGGTTTCAGGAGCAGGTTTCAGGAGCAGGTTTCAGGAGCAGGTTTCACAGGAGCAGGTTTCAGGAGCAGGTTTCACAGGAGCAGGTTTCAGGAGCAGGTTTCAGGAGCAGGTTTCACAGGAGCAGGTTTCAGGAGCAGGTTTCAGGAGCAGGTTTCAGGAGCAGGTTTCAGGAGCAGGTTTCACAGGAGCAGGTTTCAGGAGCAGGTTTCAGGAGCAGGTTTCACAGGAGCAGGTTTCACAGGAGCAGGTTTCAGGAGCAGGTTTCAGGAGCAGGTTTCAGGAGCAGGTTTCAGGAGCAGGTTTCACAGGAGCAGGTTTCAGGAGCAGGTTTCACAGGAGCAGGTTTCAGGAGCAGGTTTCAGGAGCAGGTTTCAGGAGCAGGTTTCACAGGAGCAGGTTTCACAGGAGCAGGTTTCAGGAGCAGGTTTCAGGAGCAGGTTTCAGGAGCAGGTTTCAGGAGCAGGTTTCTGTCGCAGGTTTGAAAGGAGCAGGTTTCACAGGAGAAGGTTTCACAGGAGCAGGTTTCAGGAGCAGGTTTCACAGGAGCAGGTTTCAGGAGCAGGTTTCACAGGAGCAGGTTTCAGGAGCAGGTTTCAGGAGCAGGTTTCAGGAGCAGGTTTCACAGGAGCAGGTTTCAGGAGCAGGTTTCAGGAGCAGGTTTCAGGAGCAGGTTTCACAGGAGCAGGTTTCAGGAGCTGGTTTCACAGGAGCAGGTTTCACGAGCAATTTTCAGGAGCAGGTTTCAGGAGCAGGTTTCACAGGAGCAGGTTTCAGGAGCAGGTTTCACAGGAGCAGGTTTCAGGAGCAGGTTTCAGGAGCAGGTTTCAGGAGCAGATTTCAGGAGCAGGTTTCACAGGAGCAGGTTTCACGAGCTGCTTTCACAGGAGCAGGTTTCAGGAGCAGGTTTCAGGAGCAGGTTTCAGGAGCAGGTTTCACAGGAGCAGGTTTCAGGAGCAGGTTTCAGGAGCAGGTTTCACAGGAGCAGGTTTCAGGAGCAGGTTTCACAGGAGCAGGTTTCAGGAGCAGGTTTCAGGAGAAGGTTTCTGGAGCCGGTTTCAGGATCAGGTTTCAGGAGCAGGTTTCAGGAGCAGGTTTCAGGAGCTGGTTTCACAGGAGATGGTTTCACAGGAGCAGGTTTCAGGAGCAGGTTTCAGGAGCAGGTTTCAGGAGCAGGTTTCAGGAGCAGTTTTCAGGAGCAGGTTTCACAGGAGCAGGTTTCAGGAGCAGGTTTCACAGGAGCAGGTTTCAGGAACAGGAGCAGGTTTCACAGGAGCAGGTTTCAGGAGCAGGTTTCAGGAGCAGGTTTCAGGAGCAGTTTTCAGGAGCAGGTTTCAGGAGCAGGTTTCACAGGAGCAGGTTTCAGGAGCAGGTTACAGGAGCAGGTTTCAGGAGCAGGTTTCAGGAGCAGGTTTCACAGGAGCAGGTTTCACAGGAGCAGGTTTCAGGAGCAGGTTTCACAGGAGCAGGTTTCAGAGCAGGTTTCAGGAGCAGGTTTCAGGAGCAGGTTTCACAGGAGCAGGTTTCAGGAGCAGGTTTCAGGGAGCAGGTTTCAGGAGCAGGTTTCACTGGAGCTGGTTTCAGGAGCAGGTTTCACAGGAGCAGGTTTCAGGAGCAGGTTTCAGGAGCAGGTTTCAGGAGCAGGTTTCAGGAGCAGGTTTCAGGAGCAGGTTTCACAGGAGCAGGTTTCAGGAGCGGGTTTCACAGGGGCAGGTTTCAGGAGCAGGTTTCAGGAGCAGGTTTCAGGAGCAGGTTTCAGGAGCAGGTTTCAGGAGCAGGTTTCAGGAGCAGGTTTCAGGAGCAGGTTTCAGGAGCAGGTTTCACAGGAGCAGGTTTCACAGGAGCAGGTTTCAGGAGCAGGTTTCAGGAGCAGGTTTCAGGAGCAGGTTTCAGGAGCAGGTTTCACAGGAGCAGGTTTCAGGAGCAGGTTTCAGGAGCAGGTTTCAGGAGCAGGTTTCAGGAGCAGGTTTCAGGAGCAGGTTTCACAGGAGCAGGTTTCAGGAGCAGGTTTCAGGAGCAGGTTTCAGGAGCAGGTTTCAGGAGCAGGTTTCACAGGAGCAGGTTTCACAGGAGCAGGTTTCAGGAGCAGGTTTCAGGAGCAGGTTTCAGGAGCAGGTTTCAGGAGCAGGTTTCAGGAGCAGGTTTCACAGGAGCAGGTTTCACAGGAGCAGGTTTCAGGAGCAGGTTTCAGGAGCAGGTTTCACAGGAGCAGGTTTCAGGAGCAGGTTTCAGGAGCAGGTTTCAGGAGCAGGTTTCAGGAGCAGGTTTCACAGGAGCAGGTTTCAGGAGCAGGTTTCAGGAGCAGGTTTCACAGGAGCAGGTTTCAGGAGCAGGTTTCAGGAGCAGGTTTCAGGAGCAGGTTTCAGGAGCAGGTTTCAGGAGCAGGTTTCACAGGAGCAGGTTTCACAGGAGTAGGTTTCACAGGAGCAGGTTTCAGGAGCAGGTTTCACAGGAGCAGGTTTCAGGAGCAGGTTTCAGGAGCAGGTTTCAGGAGCAGGTTTCAGGAGCAGGTTTCAGGAGCAGGTTTCACAGGAGGATCTCAGCAGGAGAAGCTGATCCCAGAGTAATGAGCCCACAGCTCAGTGGAAACACAAACATCAGCACTTCAGAGGAAGGGCACAAGTTTAAAGGCGCTCGTTTCTATGGAGATGTCATTGCTCTGCCCGGAATGTTCCACAGTGTGACATTAAACAGGTTTACTTTACGTTTACTCAGTTACAAAGTGGTTTTATAGCTCAAAAATACCTGCAAAAACACAGATTTACTGCAAATTTCTCTGATCTGGCCAAGATTTTTAACACTTATTTCAGGTTATTCGTCTTGTTTTCAGATTTATTATCGACTTAGGCCCCGTTTACACGTACACGGATATTTTTAGGAACTAATATTTCCCTCGCTTCGTTTTCTCCGAAATAACATTGTTTTCATAACAGCATCGTTTTCAAAAAGTTTCCGTTTACATGAACCTGCATAAAAACGCCGTCGAGCGATGACGGTCGTCTCACCCTCGATGCAAAGACGCAGCGAGTCGGAGAGAAACAGCAGCGACAACCGTCCTAAAGTTAAAAAAAGAGCTGTTCACGTGAAAACTACCGCTTCATGACATCACAATGTGGAACAGAGCGTTTGGAGCTTCGGAGATTCTGGCCGAAAGGACGAGATCGCGGAAAGAAGCGGCTGAAATCAGTTTCCTCCGCAGAGTGACCGGGCTAGGGTGAGGAGCTCGGAGTACAGCCGCTGCTCCTCCACGTGGAGAGGAGCAGCTATGGGGAGGGTATTTGTTCCGATGCCTCCTCGGGGTCCCCGTGGAGGAGCTGGAGGAAGTGTCTGGGGTGAGGGAAGTCTGGAAGTCCCTGCTTAGACTGATTCCCCAACGACCCGGTCCCGGATAAGAGGAAGAAAATGGACGGATAAAGATGTTAATGCTTCGTCTGGAACGTTCCACAGTACGGCATTAAACCTTTCTGTCGTCACGGAGACCAAACCAGGCCAAGTTCCAGGTCAGATCTGTGGAGAGGCGACGCCGCTCACAGTCAGAACGCCTGTTTTTCCTCAGTATTTTTAAGCTACAAAACCACCTGTATCTGAATAAATAAACGTGATACTGTGAAACATTCCAAGAAAAAGTTACACAGTGCAGCTTTAATTTTGTATCTCTTCTAATGCAGTTTCCTCGCCGTCTGTCAGAGGCGACGCTGAGCTAAACCCGAAAAACCCCGAAACAGTTTCCAGTGCGAGCGTAAACGCACCACGGCGCATTGAACCCAACCCAAATAGTTATTAGAGCGCGAAGTCGTGAGTTTTACGAGTTTTCCAGAGGCCCTGAAGTGGTATGAGCGCGAGGTAAACAGGAAGTGCGGTCCTCTCCTCCTCTGACAGGTGGAGCCGCTCTGCTCTCGGTCATTATAAACACTGCGGGGTCCCGGTGTCAGTGAACGCCTCGCACTTTAAACAAACCCGCCTGACGTGGCCCGAGCTGCACAAGAGCTGCAGGAAAAACCAGGGAGTTTCTGTTATTTTAAGCGCCCAAAAGCTCAAAGTTAAAGCAAAACTATGTGTAATTGTTCTCTCTGGGGGTCCGGCATCTGGTTGTTTCTATGGATACGTCATTGCTCTGCCTGAAATATCCCACAGTGTGACTTTAATCAGCTTTACCTTACGTTTATTTGATTACAGAGTGGTTTTATAGCTCAGAAATGCCTCAAAAAACATGTATTTACTGCAAATTTCTCTGATCTGGCCAAGATTTTAAAACTTATATCAGGTTATTTATATTGTTTTCAGATTTATTATCGACTTACTAGTTCTGAAACTGCTTCATTCTAGTCTAGAGGTCGTTTATTTTAAGATAATGTAATGATTTCACTATTTTTAAGTCATTTTCTGATAGATTTAAGTGTTTATAGCTTCAATTTTGAAGTTTTTCTGCAGGGTTCTGACTGTGAGCGGGGTCGCCTCTCCGCAGATCTGACCTGTAACTTGGTCCAGTTTGGTCTCCATGAAGACAGAAAGGTTTAATGCCATACTGCGGAACATTCCAGACAACATAATAACATCCCCACGGAAGAAAAGTGACACAGACATTGTCATTTTGAACAATCACAGCGGACCGTCCCTCCAGACCCCACGTTCGAGCGCTGATCAATCAGGAAGTGTGTTTGCATGCCAGTTGACATGAGGCGTTACTATGACAGTTGTGAAAAGGTCTTATAAACAACTATATGATGATTTAACTGTGGAAAAACCACCCTCAAAGTGTCAATACAGCCTCATTTTAACACTGTTTGTTTGTTAATGTGACACTGTTTTCTGATCTGTTCTAATGTAGTTTCCTCATCACAAACTGACCTGGAGTTGGGTTTTGTTTCATTCACACATGTTTAAACACACAAATCCTGCAAATTTAAGCTTTATTTAGTTCTTCTCTCAAACAGAAAACAGACTGTTCCACCTTGTGATGTCACGTGGTGATACAGGAAGTGCACCGCTGTGTTTTTAAACTCCACACACCTTCACGAGAAACATCTGGATGATTTCAGCTCTGGAATTGCCCATCTCTGCTGAACTAAAGGTAAAAGGAGCTGTACGCTTGAATATTACTGCTTCATGACATCACAAGGTGGAACAGAGCATTTTGAGCTTTGGAGATGTAGACAGACTCATAATAAACGTGTTCATGACATGATTAAAACACTGTCCCACTTTAACTGTACGTTTTAATCATATTTAACGTGTTTCTGTTGTCAGGTCAGTGTCCAGAAAAGCGCCTAATAAATAAAATGTATTATTATTATTAGGGATGTGACAACAATGGAAATCTGGTGATATCGTATCGTCAAAGGTCTCACAATAATATCGTGGAGCATCACAATATATCGACTCTAGGGGTGGCACGGTACATGTATTCGTATTGAACCGTGGCGTACGGGGGTCACGGTTCGGTGCGCGCATTTTGACGGAGAATATACGGTACAAAAGTTTAATATTGAACTGACCACGGGACTTTCCTTTTGCGACGGTTTCCTTAACCATTGCCATGTGCCCTGATTGGTCCATGAACATGTCACATGTCTGGATTGGTCTAGCGAGCAAACTCCGCCTTCAAATACAAAACTGCTGTTGTTGTTGCTGCTGTTAGCTCGTTGCGAGAGGGTGAAAGACGATGGCGAGTAATTCAAGCCCGGAGCTAGAAGACCCACCACCATCATTTAAGTCGGTGGTGCGTGTGGGACAACTTCGGGTTCTCCGTGAGTTACCACAGCAACGGAGAGCGGGTGGTGGACAAAACGAAGACGGTCTGTCGTCGTTGTTTGACAGCTGTGGGTTATGTGAGTGGGAACACTTCAAATATGCTAAAAAGACCATGTGTTAAAACTTCACTGATGTCCAGCTCAGTCACCAATCAATATACTCAATGTGGTGCTTGGTGTTCACTTGTTTTACATGTTTTACTTTTACTTGTTTTACTACAAGTTGCAGTTATCTCAGCTGGAGATTTAGGCAATAAAAAGCAGCCTTTGAGGACAGCCTTTCTGGTTAGGTTTTTTTTCCTGCACTGTACCGAAAATGTACCGAACCGTGGGGTCTGTACTGAGGTACGTACCGTACCGTCAATTTTGTGTACTGTGCCACCCCTAAACGAATCCCGAGTCTCTTTGCTTAAATGAACAGTTCTGATGCAGAAATAGCTAAAAAAAAACAGAGGGAACTACATAGACCATGATCCTTTGCTCCGTTTCAGTGCAGAAATAACTGAAGAAATTAAGAAATAACTGTTCTAAGCACTTTTACATCTTCATTCTTTGGATTAAGTCTCGTGAAGCATTTTTAGAGGAAAAAGGAGCAGAGTCACAGTTAAAATATTGAAATAAATCTGGTTTGGTGTTGATGTTTATGGTGAAAATATCGTACAGAGATTTGGAAATCGTCACATCTAGAGTCAGTTTTGTGTAATACAGGACAACAAACACTACAGTAAGCACCAGTTAAAAGTAGGTTACTGGTTACTGGTGTGGATTTGTGCAATACAAACTACATTTCAATTGTTAAAGCCACAGTATGTAACCTTTTAACCCAACAATGCAAAAATATATTGTGTATTGTATAAAATTAACATAGTATTTTGTGTTAGGTTGAAAATTGCTGTGATGAAATGAGAAATGATGGTGCAGAAGACAAATTTGGTGAAATCGAGTCTTCGGATGCAATTAAATCTAAAATAAATAATAATAATAAAACCAGAGAAATGGCATCTCCGTGGAAACGAGCAGGTGACGGACGCTCCGCCAGAAAAGTCCTTCCTTAGTCCTCTGGTTCAGGAGATCGAGTCACGTCTGATCTGTGGGGTTACAGTTATGATCCGCGGTGCAGATGTGGAGGTCGCGTGAGGTGAGGACGGCGGGTTTTGCCTCGGTCTCGGTCTGGGACTCGGTCTGGGACTCGGTCTGGACTCTGGTCTGGGCTAAAAATAGTCCAGTTTTTCCAGACCTGTACCTGGCGCTGGGCT